>JAYMTQ010001943.1:0-12359 GCA_036897385.1 Geranium incanum
ATTGTACTTCATGTTATACAGTTTGGACGTTTTGACATTTTTTATTGGTTTGTAGCTGATATCTCCTATATATATATATAGACATATTGTTCAGTTATATGTATTGTACTTTGTTGTCGTACGTGTGACTCTTCATTTCTGGAAATGCTCTGTTTGCTCTTCAACTTGGGGTCTGCTAAATAGTTTCTCGTCGCTGTAAGACGGCTTGACCTCCTGCACCGAAACTCACAACTCATGACACTTTTTTTCTCAGATGGAAGGAGGTATTTCTCATCTTCCTTTACTTAATCCTTCAATGCGAGCAACACCTTTGGACCCATCTGAATGGAGAAAAAGACTAGAAGCAGTGAATAGAAATGATGATGCATCAAATGCAAGTCTTAATACCAACTGTATTATATTGGATGTGCGAAATGGTAATTCTATGTTCTGATTGCCATGGATTTGCTTAGTTTTTCTATTTAACTGTTGTATGTGTGCATATATATTTTGTTTTGGAAATAATCTGAGTTCTCTGCATATTTTAGCATCTCGAGTTGACACTGTTTATAATATCTGAGCCCTGTCTGATTTGATGACTTGTCATCCATAGAATGTGTCTTTTGGTGGGCCTTCATGCTCATTTGTGGATTATGTTCTTATGTCCTTGATTTGGATAATTTTCATCACTATATGTGTATGCTCATAAGCACTATGCAATTGTTTCTAACTATAGGTTATGAGTGGGATATTGGTCATTTTCAAGGTGCTCAACGACCTGATGTGGATTGCTTTAGGAGTACTTCATTTGGACTATCCCAGTCAGAGGTATGATCAGTCTTTGTTGTATCATAAAACTGATTGCACTTTTAGCATGGCAAAGGTAGCACAGGGAAACTGATTTCATCCTCTAACCTGATATTTACTTGCGGTAAGAAGATAGTTGGCCTTGTAGGAATTTTATTCATCGCATCCAAATGTAGCTGCATTCCCTATAGTAAATAATAATAACAATCTCCCTTATATCCGGGCAGTTCCATTATATTTAATAGATTTTTATACACATTTTTATTCGATAGATAAATGTGTGCCAAGAGTCTTTTTTTTCCCTCTCAGCATGCCAGAAAAATGAAATACCCATAAACATTGCCAATGCACACGACAGCCTTCTAGAGTTACCTATTATTAGTATTTAGGTTTCTCAGTTTGAATTAGTAGTATATTTCCTAATTAGTGTATGCGTATTCCCTATATGAAGGGATGCTCTCATTGTATTATGAACAACAAGAATCATCAATTAAGCTTTAGATTGACAGCATATATTATTTTCCTACTTTTATTATTTATTTGTGGCACATTTTTGTTTATTTTCCCATTAGCAAAACCACTTGGGGATTTCTGTATTGTATTTGATCTCCAGAACTTTGAGCCCTTTTCAGCACTGCCCCAGCATGCTGTAAGGAATATATATTTAAAGGGGATGTGGAAGATATCAACACAACAACACCGACCACATCAAATATGCACTGACCCTTACTTTGCGGAGCAAACTTCCCCTTTTCCCTCCATGTACGAAGCAAGAACAACTGTTGCCCTCATGTATTAGTACAACAATTAACAAAAGCTTGGCAATATGCATTATAACATCCCTCCCTCCCCAGACCCCAAAGGTGGTAGCCTTCTGTACTGGGCCGGCTTTGTTTTATTTGCAAAGATGTGCCCTGCAGAAGAGACACTCCCTTCAATACTCACCGAAGTATCATGCAACATGCCATTTTTCAATTCCAACAAGACTTTCAGTTGCTACAATGTTGTCATGCTATGTACTTGTATTTGGGATTGTTCTTCTACATCAACAAAACTAAGGTTTTTCAATCACCAGAGTCACATACCATATACTGTTGGCCTTCTGTCCTGCACCAAAAAAATGCATGTTTCTCTGTGCTTTCTTTTTAGTTTTGTCATCACTGATATTCCAAATTTGCTGAATTGGTCCATAAACGTGTCAAAACCTACACACTAGCGTCATTGCACTGTGAAGTGTTGTAATTTTCCCTTCTGTATTAGTGGCAATGGTCACATGCTGATGTGTGTTTTACTCATCCAGGTCATTGCATCTGATCCTCTAGCTAATGTTGATAAAGCAAAAACAGATGTATTGATGTACTGTACGGGAGGTATTCGTTGTGATGTATACTCCACAATTCTAAGGTAGAATAATGTTTCCTTTTAATTATTAGTGTTTTGCATATGAGAATAAAACCTGAAAGATTAACTTGGATGTAATCCTGGTTAATCTGTTTCCTTGTTTTTTGTCTTGTAAGACTTAACTATGTTCTTATGGAGTTTCTTGCATTTGGAATGGCATCCTAACTATATTGTTCTATGAAATAGTAGAAGAAAAGGTAAATTCATATAAATATGGTATTATTTTGTAAGAACCTGCAGAAATTGGTATTCTCCAATGAGTTGCTCCAATGGAAGTTGTTATGAGCATAAATATGAACTAACAAATGCACAAATATGGCACATTCAGCTGTTTTCTTATCTCATGAGTCATGTGTGTGTATTAGACAGAGAATACCTGACAGAAAACTTCTCAAGTTTTATAACTTAACTAGCGTGTCATTAGTCTGTATGGAAGCTCATTAGTCTGTATGAAAGGAAATGCAAAGTGTAAAATGTTTAAACTGTCCAGATGCAATGGAAGCTCATTAGTCTGTATGAAAGGAAATGAAGTCTAAACATAAAGAATGTTTGCATGATAAATAGGTTTAATTATGATCTGTTATTTTATTTTCACTATGCAGAAAAAGAGGCTTTGAGAAGTTATACACGTTGAAGGGAGGTGTTTCCCATTATCTTGAGAATGAAGGCCCCATAGAATGGTCTGGGAATTTGTTTGTGTTTGACGCACGTCTTTCTCTCCCACCTTCTGTCTATAAGCCTGAAGTCAATGGTGAAGCAAGCAATACTGTACAAGCTTCTGGGAATAATACATTTGCTAAATGCTACATATGTGGTTCACAAGTCTGTGAGTTGAGGCATCGAAACTGCTCAAATCTGGACTGCAACCTGCTTTTTATGTATGTCCTCTTTTATTCAACTTGTACAACGTTTGTAGTTACTTGTTTGATATGCGCTTGCGTGTTTCTTTTCAGATGTTGTCCGGTCTGTGTGAAGGATTTAAGAGGATGCTGCTGTTTGAATTGCACAACTGCTGCTCGCATTAGACCTGTGTTACCTGGGCATCAGAGATATAAAAAGTGGCACATATATCGCAACTCGGATGCAACAAGCCAGTTGACAGCCAAGTGAAGTCTGCAGATATTTATGGGTAACCAACAGCTAGTACATTGTTCTCAATGGATGAGTAAAAGTTTAAGAAACGGTTTTTCTGTACTTTCTAATCAGTTACCAGCTTCTTTGTGCATCTTGCTCAAGAATTGATTTTGGTGGAGACATGCGAGTGTTGGCCATGGTTATGCTTTTGTTTTCACCATAATCCTTTTTATACACATTTTTTTCTAAAATTTCCAGCTCCATATGGGCTTGCGATTCATTGAACTTGGATGGGTAAATCCCTAATGTACTCCTACTAAAAGTCAAATTCAATTTGCATAAATCTAAAAGGATTTGGATATTCTATGGAAACTGTGTGGCGAGCTCTCGAGAATCTCAACCTCCTAGGGCTTATCTGCCCAAAGACGGTGTGAAAAGTCTGGTATATGACACTGAGCACCTTAGAAAAGAAATAATAGGATGACAAGGGATTTAACCCAATACCTTACGACACGAGCTGGCCACAACCATGCACCACCTGTGTTAGTGTTTCCAGTGACGACGGGGAAGAGAAGATTTGATGATATTGAACAACTGATTACCCAATTCGTTCTATGAGATCGAAATATCCACCACATCAAGGCCAAAATGTCAGTAAGGTCCAGTTCATTGGCAATGGTGATAGAAGAGCAGAGGTCATTGCTGATGATGAAATTTTAAAAAATGGCACTTTTGCCTTTTAAGAAAAGTTTAAAAAACGAGAAATTAAGAAAATAATGATGTTGGTCATGAGGGAAGCTCAAAGGAGCGGGTGGATGTTGGGAACTCAAACGAATTTTAAATCCTTAGCTTGCTAATGAAGAAGAGAGCCTTGGAGCCATGTTGTTTAAGTTATGGGGTTTATTTTTACTTGGTTAAGTTATTTTTACTAGTTTTAGAATTTTTATCTATCGAGAGGGGATGTAAGGTATCTTGAAGTTCTTGTTGCCTCACTTAGTCGTTGTTCCACCTTACAAGCATATTTATCATTTCATTTGAACTCATCATAGTTATTATTAAAGTTCTTTGCTTTAACCCATTCCCGTGTGATTTAAGATTTTAATTATTTTATTGTCTTGCCTGCGAGTATTTAATTTTAAAAGCTGATAAATGTTGTCCTTTGGGTTTGATAGTCGTAGTTGTGATCCGTACACTACCGGGTGTCCTGAAAGGCGATACATTTTTGTGCATCGCATTTTAGGCCATCAGTTAGTAGTGGGTGGTAGGTTTCGAAAGCTACGTCAAAAGTGAGAGAGATACTAAAAATTAAATCTAAAAAGTCATTTTACATGCGATTTTCAGGCATCTGACGTTCTTCACGTATATGTGATGTTCGTCACATGAACGTCACACAAACATCACAGTTTTATGACTTTTTTGGACATGTGACATTTTTCATTTGACGACCGTCACATGAAACATCACATCTTTTTCTGCTCAGTTTTCGCCCTCTTCCGGATCTCCAATTCATAAACTTTCTTTACAACATTTGCTTGATTTGAACTTCGGATGTGGAAGTTAAGGTGCTTGCAAATCTGCTGTTTTGCCATTCCGATTGTGCAGATATTCTATTTTGGTGTTGCCTTTAACTGCATTTTTGAGCTCCTTCCTAGGGTTGCAAAACCCGGTTAACCACAACCGGTAATCTGAACCAAAAATCGAACTGGTTATGTCCGGTTACCAAAATTCAGAACCAAAACCGGATTGGTTATGGTCAGAAACTGGATGCTCGGTTAACTAGAAAATACCACCGGTTTTTCAATTTAACTGGAACCGGTTATGAATAATAAAATTAAATATTTTTCTTATATCATTTTTCTTCTTTATGAGTGTCATTGCCTCTCTCGAAACCCTGATCTTATTCTTCTGAATTTACAATCTCATTTTCCCGTCAACCTCTCATCCTGAAGTAGAATTACGAAATCCCAACCAAAGCTAAAACTTGTTCTTGCCTACAAAAAAACCAGTCATCAAACCCAAAAAGACAAGTCTCCAAACATTAGATTAGATGTTCGTATGGGTTCTGAGTTATCGATCATTGTCTTAGAGCCACAAATCCTTTCTCCATTTCGTCTACGCTGCCGAGCACTGCTTCCGCCAGTAGAGAGGGCGGGGAAATGCGGCGCGTGAGGAGTCCGAGGAGGAGCGGCTTCGGATGGCCGAGGAAGATAGGTGCAACGAGGAGTTTGAAGACGAAGAAGACTTTGTCGGTTTGTCCTGTTGCAGAGGTATCAAATGATGCTCAGATATGTGTACAGACTCTACTATTCGTCCGTGCCACCGAAACTTAGAGAGAAAGAAGAGAAGGAGATGAATTTTGAGAAGTGACAAGTGGTTGGATCCATAAGGCAAAAGCGAAAGGGAAGGGAATGGAAACGGTGGTGGTGGGTGATAGCCTGTGTGATACGCGTGTGGATGAGAGTGAGCCGCGTGAATGCATTAGGGCCGTTGATATGGATATGGATTCATCAACGGCTACAAATCCTCCACGTTTCATCTTCTAGACCACCACCGGTTATGAAGGTTAACAACAATTTTGGCTAATCAAAACTGAACTGGATCAGTCCGTTTAACATAAATCACAAGCGAATCCGTCCCAGTTTTGACTGATTTCGGTTCTTCCCGGTCCAGTTCTGGTCATTTTTCCTGTTTCCAGTTTAATTTGAGCACCCATACTCCTTCCTAATAGAATTAAAGAAAACTTTTTTCTAGAGATTTGTAAATCAACCAGTTATCTTCGATTTCATTTAACTTTGGGTCAAATCGGATTCAGTATGAGAAAGTTGTGTTCTCTGAAAACTTTTGATGTGCATGTCTCTTGTCCGCTCAATTCTAGTCCATTTGCTCAATTTTCACCTGATTTTTGTACATATGCACCAAACATATTTGAGCGTAAAGTGGTGCAAAAGACTCTAAAATAGCCACATAATAAGAGATATTCGGCACTAAATGTGAGTAAAAAGGTGTCGATATGGACCGAAAGGACCCGCATCACTCTACTTCTAGCCTACCATTGAAAGATCTCTATGTACTTCATTGAAAAATTATCCAAGTCCAATTGCTATAAGTGCATACTGGTCATTTTTTACAGATTCACCAAGTTTGGGCACTTTATTCCCTTGCAAACTCATTCACAACTTCTCATTGCCCTATCTTGCTTGTAGTTATTGGTTGTGCCTTTTGTGTGGCGCCTCCATGAACTAGAGACCAAAGCAACGCAATAAGAGCTCATGGATGTTAGGATCCACGTAACTCTAATGGTTATGATTTGGGAAAATTTTGTGCATGAAACTGATTTATTTAACATTTATTGTCATATTTGAAGAATGACTAAAATAAAGGGAAAATGACGGTTTATTACACCTAACTATAATAATTTGTACTTTACTACTCGAACTATTTTTTACTATTTTTGGTACCCTAATTTTACTTTTGTCTCATCCGTTAGTACCGTCAAATATCAATGTTAAAATCATAAAATGACAATTTTACCCCTAAATCTTTATTAAATTTATGCAATTAGGACAAGTGGGTTGTCTCCGGTGATACACTCCAGCGAGACTCCATATTTTCGGTTATACTCTATCTTTGTAACGAGACTCCCTCTCTATGATTGTTGTTGGTTTGTTTATCGAAATAAAAAACAAACCTAAACACTAAACCCAAACAAAAAATAAATAAAATCTCAAACCAAGTCTCAAAAACAAATAAGTATTTCAAAACCAAGTCTCAAAAACAAACAAGAATTTCAAAACCAAGAACAAACCAAAATCTCAAAACCAAAAACAAACAAAAATTTCAAACCCAAAATAAACCATAATCTTGAAACTGAAACAAACCAACAATAATCGAAAAAAGAGAGTGTAGACGGAGATAGGAAGTGTTGTCAGAGTGCATCGTCAAAGACAACCCACTTGTCTTAGAGGATGAAAATTTAGGGGTGAAATTATAAATTTTGTGGTTTTAACGTTAGTATTTAACGACACTAATGGAATGAGTCAAAAAGTTAGGGTACCAAAATCGATTTTTTTTATTAAGATAATAAAATACGAATTGACTAAAGTGGGATATACTAAATTGTCGTTTTCCTTAAAATAAATGAGTTATATGTTCCTTCTCAAATTTCATTGAAGAAAATATGTTGATAAAGCAACGGCTAAGATTACAGTGGATATGATGGATGGTGGTCTGATCTTCTCAGTCCGTTTCGATCCATTCGCTAATTTTATCGTCTTCTTCAGTTTCTGTCCATAACTATCCAGCTTTTAAATTTTTTACAATTTCCGTTTATCAGAAAAAATCACCTTTAAGTTAATGTTCAAGATAATTAACATTTTTTTTTTATGAATTTCCGGTTATGGATTGCGATTGGGATTTGAATGTGTTGTTAGTATTTACTTTTCAATTTTCCGATGTAACTTATGTTTCTCAATTTAGGGCTTGAACTAGTTCTCTCAATATGTGAAGTGAGAATGATGTGTAAATATATTTTCTAGTATAACCAAACCAAATTGGGATTAGGGAGTGATTGCTTTTCTATCTAATGGTTTCTCATCAATGATATTGGTTCTCACTGATCAAGTCATTGTGTACATCATGCATATGCGTCTCAATCCAAGAAAGTGCACATTGAGATCACAGAGTTGAGTATCAAATAATGGAGGAATCCATTTCCTTTCTGGCTGTGAACATTCGTTACAGATGGAAAATTGAGGATTCATGGCTTCTTTATAATGCCTCATATTTTTGGATCAAACAAAGGGTTTGTAATTTATGGTTAGTTTTGATGGTAATTGCGTATAAATAATCAAAAGAAATTGATTGTTTGTGTAATTAATTCAGTGGTTGAGGCAAAAGTAAAAGCAGAAGCAGAAGCAGAAGCATGATCATATCTTACTTCTCATCCTAACTAACTTGGATAGTGTTTCTTGAGCAGCCAAGGTTTGAGCATGGTTATGGCCGAGCATGACGGTCCGGATGCTAATGCACGTTCTGCAGAGGTCCTCGGCGCTGTCAAAGTGGCCTCCTCTGAGCAACAACTTGGCTCTGGTCTCGAGCAACGTGGCCTTGAGCAGCGTGACATCCTGCCACACGTATTCGTCCACCCTCTGCCTGTTGCCTTGCACCCTCTTCTTCCAGCACAGCGACCCCTGGCACCAGTCCTGTATCTGCGACACAAACGTCTTCTCCACTTCCTCCAGCACGTTTGTGCACACTTTTAGGAGCTCCAGCGCCGAGTTGCACCTTGAGAAGCTCGTGAACGCCCTTATCGCCAGTGGCACTGCTGTCTTCTTTATGTACAACACCATGTCCATCGCCTTCAACTGCACAACCGGTGGCTCGCTCTTAAACCCAAACACCAGGAATGCTGACGCCCACAGATGCTCTGAGTTTACTATTGGGTTCCCCATTTTCCTCACACCCTCCACTGTCGCCTTGGCACCCAGGACCCCTTGCTTCCTCTTTGCATATGCCTGAGTAATCGGGTGGAACTGGATCCAGCATCCGGGTACTTGTCTGTTGGCTCTTCGGGCAAGTCCTAGCCTCACCAGAGCAAGGGCTGAATCTTCTTCCTTGTTCCAAGCTTGAGTTGCAAAACCACAACCGAAAGTGTAACTCAGATATCTGGTCCACTTCCTCAGCTGGCTTCCGGAGGCAGGCAAGTTGTTGGCTGCGCTGGCTAGCAGACTAACCGAAATGGGGGCTGAGGCAAACCAAGCACCCACGAGGAGCATTCTCGACGCCAGCAAATTTCTACTCCCGTTACCACTGGTTTGTTGTAAGATGGCATAGCAGAAGTTGAGAACTTTCACTAGGAAAGGATTGGTTTGCTCATCAGCAGTATTGTAAGTGTGTTGTTCAAGTGGGACTTGGTTGATAGCTTCAAAGAGAGCAGATGGAGAGATTGCAAGTTCTGAAAGCAGTGACCCGATCACCATCAAACCAAAGCTCAACCTTGCTAATTTCTCATCGAATTTCCTGAGAACTTCCAGCTCATCAGCTGGGTAGTCTTTCTTCCTTGTACCTCTGATCAAGATCATGGCGTCGGACAGAGGCAGTGGTGGCAACTGGATCGTATCAAAACTCATAACCTTGGAAAGGCGGGTTGTGATTATAACATGAGTGCCTCCTGTGTTTCTTGGGATGAGGTCGTGGAGATCCTTTCCCTCCCACCATTCCTTGTCAGTCTCGAGGTTGTCGATGATGAGCAGGTATGGCATGTCTCTGAACAGCTCTCTCTTTACTCTTTTAAACGCTTCGAATTCTTGCTCCTCGAAACTTCTAATCCGACCTCTCTCCTTTTCGGCATCTGCACTCACATCTAATCCCAAATTGAGGGAGAGATTCAATATGTTCTGCCTGAGATATCTGGCCTCTCCACCTACCCACAAAACCATCTTGTATCTCTGAGAAAACCTGTATGCAAACTCCAGTGCAATGTCCGTCTTCCCAATCCCAGTAACGCCATTTATGCAGACCACGCTTTTCGGTTTCTTATGTTTGGGCCTCTTTCTTCCTAAAACGGGCTCTACCATTGTTGCTTCTTTGCACTTGCCCATCTCCAAGCTGATGTATCTTCCTCTTGCAGTGACGGCGTCACTCTCCTCGTCAGCAGATTGCCCACTTCCACTTGCTTCTCCTCCTCCTCTGATTGGCATTGGCATCGGCATTGGAGAAGAGTCTCCAAAGAAGGCTGCTTCAATCTCCATCATCTCCTTGTCTCTTCCCACAAAGCATCTGTTTCTTGGAAAGGGCAGCTCTTCAAATCCTTCCATATCCTTGCCAACCACGCTCTTGCGTCCAAGCTTGCCTCGCAAGATCCCAGTGGTTCTCGAGACGCAGCTCCTCCAGCTGCCCTCGTCCGCTTCCAGCTTGAACTCGTGAAACTTCATCAACCCTTCAATCGCCTCCTTGCGCTCTTTGTCGACCGAATTGCAGTTGAGAAGACCAATGATCTCAGCAGGCCCCGTGTCGAAGAAGATGGGGATGAGGTTCTTTTTCTGAGCAAAGAACCTGATCTCCTCCATGGTGAGGTAGTTGAGGAAGCTGGAAGTGGTGACAACCACAACACCGTAGGTGACTGAGCAGATGACCCTGTCAGCAATCTCATGGCTCTGACTATCGGCGTACTTGGCCCTATCGGCCACGAAACAAGCAATGCCCTGGAGCTCGAGGTCAGACTTGAGCCACTTGCAGAAGCGCACCAAATTGGGGTTGTGGCCGTGGAAGCCAATGAAGACGTCACAGCTCCTGAGCTTGGCATTGGAGGCAGGAGAGGCAGACCCTTTGGCAAAGGAAACTCGGGGAACCGGGAAGGAGAAGGATATGCGAGGAGGAGCAGATTGTTGATCAGATGGGAGAGTGTCTTCAGAGGCAGGTGGTGAGGGATGGGTTATGGGAGTGAGGACTCTGCTCTCAGGACTCTCTTGCAATTGGGGGCTTGGGGTTTGGAGTCTAGGTGAAATGTAAGGTGATTGAAGAGCTGAAACAAATGCAGATGAAGGTGGAGACACAAGAGGGGAGCTGTATGGAGATGAAATCACCAAGTCTTTGCCACAAGTTGCTGCTGTCTTGATTGTGAGGCCATTGGAGACCACCCTTGATGCTTCTTCATCCATCACCATCACCATCACCATCAAATGTGAAAGCAAAAGGCTCTCATTCAAGTTTCAAAACAAACACACAAGGATGGAGTCCATCAAGTGCCCATGGTCCTCACAAGAGCCTCCCTCAGCAGTAATAGATTTGGATGCTATGCTATCATAAGTGTGTTGACTCAGACTGATGCAATGCTCAGATTCCTCAGAATGTGCATGTGATTCCTACCTGTGGGCCTCACACCAGTCCTGTCCTCTGTCCAAGATTCAACATCTTGCTCTGAAACAAGAGGAGAAGCAAAATAAAAAAACATGGGTTTCCTTAATCTTATCTATTACATATGACAATCAATGGGGAAATGATGATTGAGTGAATGAGGAGATAAAAAGTTGAGTTGAAATCAAATGATTTCAGCTATTACCTGAAGGTCTGATTCATCATTCAACAGATGTGAAAAAGGGAAGCACTGCAAATCCTCAGAGAACCCATCATCAACCCAATCTCCTTGTTTATCTCTCTCTCTCTGAATAACCCAAACTAGCTGTACATACAGAGAAGCTTATTATTGTATTGTATGTCTATGTGTGTGAATTGGATCTGTAAAGTTTTTGAACATAAAATAATAAAAATAAGTTAATGGGTTTCTTTAAATAATATGAATGTGTTGTTGGGTTTTGCATTTATTTTTTGTTTTATGTGTTGGTACATTTAACCCGTATCAGAGGAGCATGTGGCTTAGCCTTAATGTGTGGTTCCACATTGCAAAAGTTACCAAACAAGAAATTTATTTTCTTTTTCTTGTGATAAAGGGTTATTTGATATATGTGAAAACGGAGAATATATTTCTGGTGACTAATCAATTTTCTATTTTCTAATGTTTTAGACTATAATTTCTTGTTAATTTTTTTAAGGGATAAATACACTTGTTATAATGCATTTATAATTTACTCTACTTATTATATACAAAAAATTATTTTAAACTCACTTAAGTGTTATTTTGTTACACTTTTCCCTAATACCTTAGAATTTAAACAAAAAAATTAAAATACCCTTGAATAATAATTTGTAGGATAACTACACTTAACTGTACTTAATATTCTCCGTTTTGCAACTCAATGCACCTATTATAAGAAGTTTATTCAGTTAATTACGAATTTTTTACACATTGCTCTTCACTGTCTAATTTTGGAAAGAATTTTTTATAAAGATAAAAATAAAAATGTCCTTAATTAATTATCAAAATTTTCAAACGGTTTTATAGATTTTCTAGGTTTTGTTTTGTTATTCTAGAAATTGTGAATATGATAAATGTATGTTTATGTGAGGGATCATTTTTTCATGTGATGAATCAAAATCTCTTTCGCTAAGTTCATTCTAATTCATGCCTTTTCTCCATTTAAATTGTTTTGATTTTCCTGATAAAAAGAAGAGTCTTGGGGGTACTAGAATTTGAATAAGGG
>JAYMTQ010001944.1:0-12356 GCA_036897385.1 Geranium incanum
TACACCTACAGCATTTTGGTTGCTGAATTTTGTAAATTGGAATTTTTGAATGGAGCAGAGTACAGTTTAATGGGCAAGTTGAATTGGGGCTTTGATTTCCAGGTAACTGAGCTGCTAAAAGATTGTAAAAGAAAATCCAAAGCACCATAGCATAGTATTCACAGCAACAGAACAGACTTTGAGTGCAACTAAATCATTGAGAATTTATTGCTACATAGTTTTAGCCCGTCAAGCAATTTTGTTATAAAATGTTTTAAGAACTTCAGTTCCATTGATGACATAACTGTACTCCAAATTATATCATAAAATGATATGTGCTGTTTTGAGTTAATATCTGCTAATGTTCTACATTATTCATCTGAGGCTGTTAGTATTGCCTATAGAAGCAACCACTACCTCAGTGTGATGCTTTGTGTTTTTGGCCTATATTGCATAGTTGCTGGCCAGGAAGCTTGATATTGAATGCCTTGCACTTCATTTTTTCGCTTTGGATTTGTTATTAAGTTATTCTTCCATTAGCTGGACTACTAATACCAATGGACACCACCCATTCAGCGCTTTGATCATTTTCACGTTACGGAACGTTATTCAGTGGATGTTGAATGGTTGTTTCCATGGACTTGAATGCACTACCCGAGGAGGATGAAGAGAGTTTTGAAGGGCGCATAGAACAATACACTGCTCCAGAAGAACATATAGAATCTGCAGTGGATATAGCCAGCCGGGTACTTCTCAGATTGCTTCTTTTTTTCCACTTGTCTTTACGTCTCTCTTATTATCTTTCTCTTCTACTCATTCATCATGAAATGACCCACTCGAATCTCTTGACTTCAAATAAATGGAGTTAATCCCTCTCTTGAAAATGAAATTATTACTATTGTCTCACTGGTCCTGGGTACTTAAACACATTGAGAATTAGGTTTGCACTTTGCCCACATACTCAGAGGATTGGTCTTTTGTACGAAATTAACAACTATTGTTGATTCTTATGATTCATGTTTCAAATTTTGAAAGTTAGTATGCTTAAAACATTGAAGATAAAGTGGACAAACTGTGTACATGTGATTTTTCTAACTATGGGATGGATGCTTGTGGCTCTTCTACATTGTTCTGATAGAACCTAAACATTAATTTGCACCAAAAGAACTTTTCTTTAAGTTTAACTAGCCATCTGTCAAAAGACAAAGGCAAAATCGTTAGTTGTATGCCATCAAAATGCATTGGTCCAGAAGGATTGAAACTTAAGGCACATAGCTTTAAGATTGTAAATTATGGAAAGACATGAAATTTTCAGTTTGACCAAGGTTATATACATCTGAATACTGCACCCACTGCACACTGTATTTTATTTGTTTCTCTTAGTTACACAGCCTTGTGTGCTCTTGGTATCCCACTAGTCAAAAACGTTACGAAACATACTATTTTGAATATATGTGTACCTGAATTTATAGTCGAGACACATTTCTGTATAGGATGGGTAGCTTTTTAGCATTCCTTTTAATCTGAAGTTCTTCTTGCATTAGGAGCGCGATGAAAGACGTAAGCGACTGAAAAGAGATTGTCCTGATGACATAACAGTTCACACATCTCAGCCAGTGCATGACCGAGTTCTCCCACCTAAGAGATATTATGACAAATCTAAGCTCCCCCCTGGTATTTTGTCTATTTTCTCATGGATACAGTTTACTTAAGGACTGTAGATCGAACTACTGCCATATGTAAGTTGATATATGCCGATCACTGAACTATGTGATGTTTTTCAAGTGTGATCACTCCATTGTTTTCTCAACTTTTCATTTTTTTGGCCATTAAGATTACTTTTTGTCACACAACTCGATAGTTAGGAATTAGAGTGTAATGTTATCTAGTTGGATTACAGGAATTACGTGATAATAGCAATCTAGTTATGACTTCTTCATTGATTCTCTCAGATGTGAAATCAGAATTTATGAGTGGACAAGAGTTACTAAACCTTTTCCACATGACTATAACAAATATGTTTTAACTTTAAATTTAAACTAGTTGGTATGTTCGTCAAAACAGTCTGTTTACCCCAGTAGTATGCATTATCTTCTATCTATGTGTACAAAGTTTTGGCATGAGGAAAAGTTGATCTGTAAATGGAGAGGAAAAGTTGGATATGTGAATTGAATTATCAATATGTGATTTGAGAGGAAAACTGTATTTTAACATTAACTTTATTTTCCAAATATTAATTAATTTCCTTTCTTATAATTTTGT
This sequence comes from Geranium incanum, assembly GCA_036897385.1. NCBI lineage: Eukaryota > Viridiplantae > Streptophyta > Magnoliopsida > Geraniales > Geraniaceae > Geranium > Geranium incanum. Next base: position 2,242 of record JAYMTQ010001944.1, read on the forward strand.
TCTTTCATCAAAGGTTGGCTGGATTGCCCTGCATTTGGACAAGAAATAGGTTGTATTGTTCCTTCTAAGGTTCCACTTGGGGAAACCTTCAATGAGTGTATTCCTCCCGGTAAAAGATACTCTTTTAAACAAGTGATTCATCAACAAAGAGTTGTAGGTAGAAAGGTGAGTGTAATGGAATTGGTATCATGTTTCCTTTTTATCTTGTTTGTCCCTAAAACTTCAATTCTTTTTACTACACACTAGATAAGGAAGAATAGGATTTAGAATGTGGTATTTTGTTTTCCTGATTGAAGTAGCTAAATTAGTAGGAAGTCCTATAGTTTTGTCGTGGTAAAATATAACCTATTAAGAACTCTCCTGGAAAATGAAACAGCGAAAGGTGGTTGTCTTATCAACTAATCACATTGACAGAATTGTTTTTCCTTGTATATGTATTTATTTGCTAGGAGTTTTCCTTGTCTAACTTCAATGATTTTTCATGTTCATTTGCAGCTTGGGTTAGTTATAGATTTGACAAATACTTCTCGTTACTATTCAACATCAGATTTGAAGAAAGATGCTATAAAACATGTGAAGGTTCGTTGTGCATAATGGTATACTTTGAATTCTCCAACTATCTGACTGGAGCAACCAAAATCATTAACTTCAATATTTTGATCTGTGGTCTAGATTCAATGCAGGGGGAGGGATGCTGTACCAGATAATGTGTCTGTAAATACTTTTGTCTATGAGGTATGTCATCTTACTAGCAATGGTGCTGTATGATATTGGGTTTCTTATCCATTTTCTCGGTATGTCATACCAATCTGTCTAATTTATTAGTGGAACAAACATACTTCTATATTCATTTATGATTATGGCATATGTGGCGTACAAACTTCGGGGTTGGTTAGTAGCTACAAAATTAGAAGCCTGCTAGTAAATGATGTTGATGTTGGCTGTGTTTCATGCTCTAATGGGATTAAGCAAATGCTTAACAAGTAGAAATAATCACAGTTGAAAGAATCAAAAGTCGTAAGGTACCATACAAACGGTGGAATAAATCAGAATAAAACATATCACCTCCAACTTAGTATATTATGCTATTGTACGAATGTGAATAGTTATGTGAAAGACAAAACAAAGGTAAAGAGCATGCGTAGTATTTAGCATACATTTTGATGCCAGGAGATTCAGTTTTCATTTATTATTCTGGCCTTCTGGGTATATTTGATTGGTATTTTTAGTTTGATAGGAAATAAACACTTTCAACAATTTGGCATTTTCAGTAGCTTCTTTATTTCTTCATGTTAAGAAAATATATTTTAAATTTGAGGGTCCTCTAAGCTACCAACCCCATCTGTCTCAGTAAATTTGTTCCCGGGAGTGCCAGGAACTTTTCCTCTCCCTATTTCTTTGTGGTAAATAAGATGTAAAAACATCTTTCTCCCTATAGAAAGGGTGCGTTCCGGGGAGTGAAGTGCTTCAAATTCAAATTTAGTATTAGTAATTGAAGATAAGCAAATATCAGCTGGAAAAGAGGATAATTTTTAAACATGCGTTCTGGGTGTGAAGTGCTTCAAATTTAGATTTATATTAGTATTTGAAGTTAGACCAAATAGAAGCTGGAAAAGAAGATACTTTTGAAACATCTTTGATAGCCATACACTAAACCTGAAAGAGGAAGATGAAAATATATGAAAGTAATAGAGTGTTGGTAAGAGAAACATGGACACATAGAGATTAAAAAGTCCTCATACCAAGTGCCCATTAATTTTTATAGTCTTCCTTTTTTTACTCCTTTTATGAGAATCAGTTACAGTTTTTACCAGACTGTGTTTAATAGGCATATAGTATTCCCACTGTGGTAAGTACTTAGATATTGCTTTTATCAGGTTATGCAGTTCCTCTCTCGTCAGAAGCACTCAAAGAAGTATATTCTTGTCCATTGTACGCATGGGCATAACCGTACAGGATACATGATTGTCCATTATCTTATGCGTTCTCTACCAATGTCTGTCACTCAGGTCAGTTTTATGTTTGTCTTATGTTTATCTGGTTGGATATGTCAATAAGCAACTTAAACGGGTAGTTTCATGTCTGTCTTGTTTACTTGCTGCGTAGGCAATCAAAATATTTTCCGATGCACGTCCTCCAGGAATCTACAAACCCGACTATATCGATGCTTTATACAAATTTTATCACGAAAGAAAACCTGAAATGTTCACTTGTCCGTCTACTCCAGAGTGGAAAAGGTCATCTGAGTTTGATCTTAATGGTGAAGCATTGCCAGATGACGATGAAGATGGAGATCCCGCTGCTCCTATGCATGTATGTACATCTTTGGAACTAGAATTTAGCTTTGGATTTAACCTTTTGCGTTAATGTAAATAGGATAGCTGGCTTGGAGATTTTAATTCATAAAAAAAATATTTAGCATACCGTGGACATTTTGTTTTGAGTTGATAACTCATGGGTGTACAATGAATGAAGAAAATTTTAACCACCTTCAAGCCATGTCCTAAACAAATTGGAATCTTGGAAAATTCTAGGATTCATTATATGTGAGCTCACATTTGTGGGAGATGATTCAAGAAGAGATGTGGACTAGATCAACTATACGTAGGAAAGGTGCAAAATATTTTATGGCTTCGGAATGATTTAAGAAAGGATGATACTAGAATGGGGCAGGCGAAAGTCTCTAAATTGTTCCAATGATGTAGGTCTTTTTAGTTTGTTTCAATTTACTTTGTTCTTGTAGAGGACTTACATTGTCATCCTAAAATTGGCGAAGCAAATTTTACATCGAGCTCATGTTATATTCCGAATTCCAATGATGCCTTTAGCTGGTTTCAATTTACCTTGTTCTTGTATAGAACTGACCTTGGCATCTTAAAATTGTGCGACAAATTTTACATTTTAGACTTCAGGTTATATTATATGCATGTATTAATGTTTATTTGATTTGAGTTTCAACGTAATGTTTAATGTTGGATCCTATTCTCCTCTCCTATGGAGCTAAAGTAATTGTATACCACTAATGATCTCATGTTGTATTGTGGATTCTATCTTTTGGAGAAAATTAAGTGTGATATTGAATCTCGGAAGTTGAAACATAATAAGCTGTTGTAATTAGCAATTATAGAAATAACCCTTTCCTTCTGACATTTTTTTATCAGTAGCAAATTTATTAAAACACAAAACAAGGGACCCCGGGATGGGAACACCAAACCAAGTCTCACGGAAAGAAAGATAGATACAAGAGACAGAAACCAATCTAGATAGAGTGCGGGCAAGCAACCTGTAATTTTATTCTAGAATATGAGACTCCAACAAAGATCGGAAATTTTCTTTAACAAGTTTGTGTTCCAACATAAACAAATTGTTTTTAGTGTTATACTGTTGACACAGTTTCAAAAGCAATTTCCTACCCGATTTGTAATATGCTGCATTCTTGTTCTTTGTTTACGGGGCTTAGGTGAAATGCTGTCTGGCTACCCCATACTTCTGAGGAATGATATACTATTCACGATAATGTTTTTATGTACTCTTTTTTTTAATAAATGAATGGAAAATACTGAGTGTTTGACTGTTTGTCATTAGGCCTGGCAAATCCAAATATGTAAGCCTGGTTTGGCTTCAACTTCTTGGAAAAACCTATTTAGATAAATATATTGACTTCTTCTCTTTTACATGCACAAATTTTTCAGGAGATCAGTGAGGTGGATGTAAAGATGACAAATGATGACATTCTGGGAGATGAAATACCTCATGACCAGATTGAAGCACTGCGGCAGTTTTGCTACCAAGTACTTAAGTTGAATGTTGGGGTAGGCAACTTTAGAACTTTCAATCTTTACCATTTTCAATTTATTTGAATTAGTATATATATATTGGAGGATGTCCTATTTCTATATTCGTAATGTTTTGTAACATCCTTATTAATTTGATTTGGAACTACAACTATGTACCGACAAACATAGTTACTAATGGTGTGTAGGGCGCGTGCCTTTGGATGGCGAGGTGAAAATATATTAAAATAAGAAAAACTGCCAGTAATAGTTCTATTAGTAATATTCTCATGCTAATTCCATAAAGAATCTAAATATCGTATTCTTCATATGGTGGCTGGAGACACAAATTCTGATATCAGGTCTTGCGAAAGAGAAAGTTGTTTGGTTTCTTGCTGCCTGTAGTGGCGCCAGCTGCTTAACAGAAAGTTCTTCCCACTTCTCTCTCTTTCTGCACGTAATAAGCTAAAAACATGTATATTTAATCCTAATTTCCCTTTATATAAAACACTAAAAGGCCTGACTTAAAAGATATGTTTTATATATGGAATAATAATAATAATACCTCATATACTATTTACCTTATTATGTTTATGTCAAGTCACCTGCACCACGCCATGTCATGCACCAACAATAACTATGTTTAGATGAAGTGTTATACTTCATTTCCTGACATCATGATTCATGACATATGCCGTGGTCATTGCATAACGTTCTTGTGTATATTTGGATCTTTCTTGCGTGTTTCCTGTGGTGTACCATCTATTTTGGTTCAGTAGAAGGTTTATGATTATATATTGGCATTCAGATCTTTATGCAGTGAATTAGTTTAGTTTTTCAAATTTTCAGACTGTGATTAAAGAGTAGTTTTGGTAAAAGGTTTATCCAACTTTATCTTTATCGGAAACCAATTTTGGTGTCATTAAGTTTTTATTTAGATTGGTATCACACTTTCTCATCAGCATAGTAAAACTGTTCCCTCCTCCTTGGAATTCAAGGAATGCTAATATGCACATCTTTTTTCTATTATAGCATGTGCTCTTTGTTTCTATTTTCGGTTACTGTAAATGATTCTCTTGATTTTCAGGGAAGAGGACAGACACAATTCCCAGGGTCACATCCAGTTTCTCTCAACAGGTACATCTCATCTGCATTTTGGAAAATTTAACTCTTATCCTTTCTGTTTTGTAAAGTAAGAAGCTAATCTATGAGTTCATATTCCTTATTGGTGGTTCTCAGTTTTTGAATTATCTACTTTCCTTTTATCTGTTATCTGTGAGTTCATGTGGCCGCTTCTCTCTCGCTGCCCTATGTTGATACAATAGAAAAGAAGTATAAAATACAAGATAATTTTTCGATGCTCCCTTAGACTGCCTTTGCCCTAAGGATGCTACTTCAGCTAGAACAATGAGGAAAGAGTATATAGGAAAAGAAATAAAAAAAGGAAAACTTGTCCCTCAAGCCAACTTGTCCCGCAAGGCTTATTTGTTTGTTTCCTGATTTATTGGCCCATTGTTGTCCGCTGACCTCTCCTTGAACCTCCTTCAATAGATGATGTGGACGGGCCGTGCGTCATTTATATAATATTTCTTAGAGAAAAATCAAGTATTTTATATCACCAGTTATCCATTTCTTAGGAATAATAGGGGTTGGCCTTCAGAACTAAATCCCTCTTTCAGTGATTTATTGATAAATATGAATCTTATGGAGAAATAAAATAAAACAGGGATAATATAAAATAGTGATAATGCTGCACAAATTGAACAGAGCTCGATGGTCAATTTAGTTTGTTTTATCGATGCACATTTTCATTGTTGCTTTTTGATAGCTAACTGAATAAACCAACAATCTTGCTCGTTGAAGTTATTCAATGAAGATCTCTGGTCCTGATTCCACAAGATCCCAGCTTTGAAATGAATGTCTATCCTGCTGAAATATCTTATAGTTGATTTTTTTTGTGATTCATTGTATCTAAATCAGTGACTAATATGCATCATAGATGATTGTGATGCATGTTAATTATTGTCTTTTTTTGTTACCTATAAGATTGTATTTAATTTTGAATCATGCAGGGATAATTTGCAGCTGTTGAGGCAGCGCTATTACTATGCCACCTGGAAAGCTGATGGAACGCGATATATGATGCTAGTTACTTTGGATGGATGCTATTTGGTTGACAGGAGTTTTAATTTTCGTAGAGTCCAGATGAGATTTCCACGCAGAAGTACTGAAGTACGTGGCCATCTATTTCCACTTGCAGGAAGTTTCCTGGGTACTGAGATTACTCTTTTTGCTTTCAGAGTTGATGAAATCTAACCTTGATACTTGTGTGTTCGGTAGGGTTTAGCTGAGCAGACTCACAACTATACTTTACTTGATGGGGAGATGATTATTGATACTCTACCAGACACGCAGAAGCAGGAGAGAAGATACCTCATCTATGATATGATAGCATTAAACCATGTATCTATTGTAGAGGTGTGAGCTATGTTTTATTGTTCTGATGTGTGCATGCATACATAAACACATGTTCAGTTGTATGCATAGCCGATAGTTAGATTGGCATGCTCCAATGGCTTTTTCCTCTCTTTGACCCTATTGTTGTGCCTGTATTTGTTTGCACTAAAGCAAATGCAATATCAACTTGGGATGTCAACTGAATTGTGAAAAGTAGGTTGCAAGTTTCTGTAGGTAGATAAATACCGTTGATGCATTGATTGGTTGATTTGTTCTATTTTTGTGAAAGGCATCTTCTAATTGTCCCACTAAATTATATTTTGTGCAGCGGCCTTTCTATGAACGATGGAAGATGCTTGAGAAAGAAGTGATTGAACCACGGAATACTGAACGCCACCAGATTCACCAGAGCAGGAATCCTTACTATAGATATGATTTGGAACCATTCAGGGTATAGTAGTGTTACTTGCAGCCATTTGAATGCGGTTGTTTTTAGCAACTGATTGTTTTTTTTTTGTTTAATATTTGTATATTCAGTGGATTGTTAACTTTTACGCTATTGATTTTGCATATTGTTTATCAGGTTAGGAGGAAGGACTTTTGGTTGCTTTCTGCTGTTAAGAAGGTTTTGAAGGAATTTATTCCAAGGCTTTCGCATGAGGCAGATGGTCTTATTTTTCAGGTGGTTGAGGATAAGAAACATTCCAATGTGAAATTTTATTACAATTAATGACTGTCCAACCTCTTCATATTGTTTCCTAGGCAGTATGCCCAAATTCATTTTTCTAAGCAATTGATCCACCCAACAATGTTTTGCTGGGTCAATGCTATAGTTCTTGCTTATCTATGAATTAAAGACCTTCCAAGCCTTCTGTGTTTGGATCTTGTTTTGTGTAAGGCTTGAGGATTCACAACTTGAGTTCTTTTTATCATTATTTCACCCTGTACAGCAGTGGTTGCTAATTGTCTGTGTCTGCAGGGCTGGGATGATCCTTATATTCCCCGCACACACGAAGGTCTTTTGAAGTGGAAGTATCCTGAGATGAACTCAGTTGACTTTTTATTTGAGGTTATATTGTCAATTTCAATAAAATATACATTTCTGTTTGCTGCCTTTTGTGTAGTCTTTCATGCTCTCTCCCAACTACTTTTGCTTCTCGTGGATCTAGGCTCACTTCTAACATGAAGCTATATGTGTCTGCAGGTGACCGATGAAGGTCGTGAGCTACTTTTTCTGTATGAACGAGGGAAGAAAAAGCTGATGGAAGGGGATAGGGTTATATTCAAAGGTGAACATGGATCTGATTGTTTCAATTATATTTACTATGCTGACAGGTTACATAAATGTAAATTCTTCCTTCTCTTTGCTACAACAAGAACAATCAGGGGAAGTCAACTAATAAAATTGTTCTTGTCTGCAAAAAGTCAATTGCAATTGTTATTTAGGAATGAACAACTATATATAGTAAATGCCTTATTCCAAATGATTTCGAGTTCTGTCGCTTTTCTGAAGGTGACTGCTGGCTCAACTGGTCTAGTATCTTATTCAATACTGAAGTAGTATGACTTTTGGGATAAATAGTTTTCAAATCAGACAATTAGAGCAAGATTCTTGTTGTTGTTGCTCTTACAATCATTCCTGTCAAGCTACATTTTGCACCCTTCTATCATGGTATTGCTTGATTAATGATATTAGAAGAAAGTATGATAGATAATAGGTGAATGGTACAAGAAGTTCAATGGAGCTAGAAGGTTTTTGTTAGAGTACCACATCTGAAAGATGTGAATCTATTCACCAGCTTAAATAACAGTATGGGCCTCCATCTATCAGCTTGAGCTTTTAGGTGGGTTTGGACGTGACCTCCATGTGCCATCTGTTTCGGGCTTAAGGCCCATGGACCAGAGGGTGTCCATGCTGTCCTTGTACCCCGCTCGTCTGTTTCCACGTGCATTTTGAACTGGTTTGCATTTGAGTGAGGGTGTTCTGTTCACCAGCTTAAATAACAACTTTCCTTAGCCAGCTATGCCTTATTTTGGTGGTGTGTTGTATGATGTCGTACTTTGCCATCTGGGAGAAGTTTAACTTCAGAGGACTAAAAATCCCATGGAAGGGATTAGCTCTGTTCAAAAGGTGTGAAGGATATGAACGAAGAACGCTTATTCTACTGTTATTCAGTGGAATCGAATTGACAGCTTTCTGTGTTTGGGCTTGCCTCAGGACATATCATGTTTATACACTGCTATTACAGCAATCATCTGATTGTCTCGTTACTTTTCTCATCCCGATTTTTGCATTACAGTTTCCGCTACCCTGATGTATTTTACATTCCCAAGTGCTCTCTCTAATCTATTATATACATTAAGGCTCAAGGGTCGCATCATTTTTGCGAGGGATTTATTTTTTATTTTCATTAATGCAGTAATTAGATTGCCAATTACCATATCTTGAGGGAAAAGTTGTAAGAATGAATTCATACAAAAATACTTTTAAGTGGAATCTCTGTCCATTTTCATTTGGGTATTCTTGATGTGGTATGTGAATACAGTCTTATGCTGTGAACCCTAAATGACTTGCAGATGGTTCAGATCCCTCATCATATTCTGGGAAGATTGTTGAGTGTTCTTGGGATTCAGAAGAAAATGTATGGGTCTCTATGCGGATCAGGACGGACAAATCAACTCCAAATGATTTCAATACCTACAGGAAGGTATGTAGCAGCATTGGAATCCCCTCCTATCGTTACGTGAAATTGTATCGTTATCAGTAAAGCTGGATTAAAGTTGTGCACCAATCTTGAGAACAGGTTTTGCGAAGCATAAAGGACAACATCACAGAAGACATCTTGCTGGATGAGATAAATGAGATAATTCGCCTTCCTATGTACGCTGACAGGATACGAAATGATAGTAAGGCAACCTCAGCGCGTCGTAGGTGATCCTATCGAATGATGACTAATTTACATGAATTTCTCTCATCACGGCTTTTGATGGGGTGCTCGCAGGAGTCACTGCAATTGCAGGCTTTGCACTTATGCTTTAAAGTTTCCGAATGTATGTGGTTGTATCATGTAATTAGCTATCTATTGTTATAAAATGTAGCAGTAATATCTCGATAGTAAGCTAGATAGCTTTTCAAGCATCCTAGAGTTCACTCTCGCTGTATCAGATAGTGAGAATTAGAAATAGAATCAGAATCACATGTATATTAGTTTATCATGGTTAGTATAATATCTTTTACCATGTAACTAAATTCCATAGGTGTTTACAAAGCCCTATTTGTTAATTGAGTTGTTATTTGAGGAAATTATACTTAATTGCGGATGTGGTCAGTCGTCTTCTATGTTGTGGTACTGCAATTCGTCAGCTACACTTGTGCTGGAGCTGAGACGCGGAGCAACCGCTGGAGACCATTTGGGGATGGTTGCTAGCCCTAGGGTTTCGGATAATCTATCTTGTTAATTTGGGTATTGTAAGAGTTTTGGGTTATCCATCTATGAGAGCTATCCATCTATGAGATTGCAGATCCACTTTGATCGGTGAGCTTATCATTATAATTTGTAGTTTTATTTGCCATTTCTATCTTGGTTGTTTACTTGGTATCAGAGGATTGGTCCACTGACTTGTGAGGTTGGAAATGGAGATCTATTGCACATGAACAAGCTATCCTAGTAGAAAAAGGGCAAAAACAAACATCATTAGAATTGAAACAACCATGGCATAGACTTCATTGTGGACCAGAAAATGAAATATTCTTATAAGGTTTGTTGGAAGAAGAAATTACAGGATGCTGAATCGTTGCCTTAGATTTGGTTGAAGAAATGGTCGACAATGTAGTAGGTGATTATTTTAGGGATAATTATTAAAATTAAAATTTATTAAATAAAA
>JAYMTQ010001945.1:0-12356 GCA_036897385.1 Geranium incanum
GACCCATTAATGAGTAATTGTGAGATTTAGGTTCGGTTCTCCAGTTTGATTTCCTAGTTATGCCTAATTGGACCTAACTAATGTGATATTCGTACATTGCTCAATTTATGGGCAAAATTATACATAATTAAACATTTTTCCATGAAAAAAATCAAATTGAAACTACAAAAAAATACAAATTAAAACCTCATGAACCGGTTCGGCTCTAAATCGATTATTCAACGGTTCTACACTCTCAGAACTAGACCCGAACCGAATTGATTTGATTCTCAATTTTCAGACCCAAATCTGACCCAATACCCATTGTTTTTGGTTTTCGGTTCCGGTCCGGTTTGGATTTCAGTTAGGATCCGGTTTTGGGTAAAATGTGTCCACCCCTACTAGTTAGAAATTCTATTCTTTTGTTTATCTGTATAAACTTTTCTGATAGGTTTGATTTTTCGCACACACATTTCATTGATCTCTCAAAATTGGTTTTGGTTGCATAGTGAGAAAATATCATGCACTAGGATTTGAAGACTTCAAACATGATGCTGCAGTAGTATTTTTCCTTAAAGTTAGAATGGACCCTGAATTGATTTGCAATGTTGTAATAGTTATTTTTTAAAATTAAAATGTGCCCTGAACTGATTTAGTGCTTGCTTTATATTTCTCACACATTATCATAAGATTACACACTTATTTTTGGTAAGAAGATGTTTTGCTACAACATGTTTTATGCATAAATATAGTCTGCTATTTGTATGTAAAATTAATTGAGTGATGATCATATAATGTAGAACGGGTTATAAGAGAAAATTGGAATAACGTCTGATTTCGTGGCGTGTTCGGGGTTTGCAAATTACCAATACCCGTCGAGGCATGTTTTGGGTGGATTAGAAAGTAAAATATCGGGGAATGAGATAGGTTCAAGACAGGGCACCTAACTTCGGGGCGGGGTCTAGGATTACTAAACCCGCCCCAAACCCACCCAATGCCATCCCTAATTATATTAGATATCAACTTGTTGGTGTACAAAATTGTAACTGATTATCTAACTATCAACTTGAATAATCTTCAGATATGGTGTCAAAGATAGTTGGGAAAAGTTCACTTACCTCGCTCGTAGTTTACTGAATTTTCACTTAACTCCCTGTAAAAAAAAACTCGTTCTGTGGAGTCCTCGTGTTTTATAAACTTTTCACTTAGGCCTAACGGTGTTAAGTCACTAGTAAAAAGTCTAAAATGCCATCAACTAACCATTAAATTTTCAAAATTTTGTCAATCATTCACTCTCTCCTCCTTTCCCTTTCTCTCCTAATTTTCTTTTGGTCTGTTTGTTTGTGCACAAATAATTAAAAAAAACTGAGACTAAATGGGTAAAGAAGATGGTTGGACGCAAGGCATTTCTAGTACAAGCCCATTAGCATATGCGAGATGGGTAAAGAAGAGAGCAACCTTTCCAAAATCAAATCCATGCTCACCGGACTCAACGGCCTCGCCGATCTCACCGCCGGTCCGGTGCCGGACTGCCTCGGCGGATCTTAGCTTCACGCACATGCTCCACAGCCGCTACGCCTCGAAACAGACCTCGTCGATTACTCGGCCAGCCCGAGCCACGTGAAGCAATCAGTCCTCCCGATCTGCGAGGACATCATGGCCGTCGACTGGGTCGACGACGAATTCGGCGGCCCCGTGGCCCTCGGGCCCGGATCGGCGATCCGAGTGACGTTCCTGAGGCCGAAGGAAGAGAGATTGGGCGAGGAGGTTTTGAGAGTGCTTAGAGAGGTCAAGGGCGAGTTTGGGGAGTCCGAGACGATCACGAGCGGGCTGAATTTCTCTCCGGCGAGGGCGAAGGGGTTTTCGATCGCGACGCTGGCCGGGCATCGGGGAGTGGAGGAGATGAAGGCGGTGGATTCGACCAAGTTCTTGAAGAATGCCAGGGCTCTGTTCGATGGAGTGCTTGTTGTTGATTATGTGGTTCCGTGAGGTTTTGTTTCTGTGCTCTCTTTTTCTATGAATTGAGTCAATAAGAGTGAATAAGGCTTGTAGAACACTTATTTGATTGAAACTGGGATGTGGGTTTGTGCCATTTTGCTTCCATGTTGGTTGTTTGTTTGTGGCATTGTTCTAAAAATTGTTAGGTGCTAGTCGGGCGAGTAGGGTTTTAGAGGATTAATCTCGGAAAATAAATTGGATTGAAGGATTAATCGGGGACTAATCGGACTGGTTTGTAGTCTAGATTTGGTTTTGGTTCCTTGAGGTTATGTTTCTGTGCTCTCTTCTTTAGTTCCATGAATTGAGTGAATAAGGGTTGTAGAACACTGGTTTAGTTGAAATTGGGATGTGGGTTTGTGCCATTTTGCTTCCATATCGGTTGTGTTTGTAGCATTGTTCTAAAAACCTGTAGCCCAAGTTGGGCGGAGAGAGTCTTTCTAAGACTAATTGGAAAATTAATTGAATTGGGGACTAATAGAAGATTAATTCTCAAGTTGGGGATTTTTAGAACGCTTGGTTGAAGCCTAATTTTGTTATGGGTGCATGATTGTTAAACCAAAGCTCGTTAGCTTGCACAGTTTTGTATATGTATGTGAGAAATTAGAGCTTAGCATTAGATTAATCGGGGACTGATTGGACGAGTTGGGGAGTTTTTAGGACACTAGTTTTGGCTAGGTTTGGTATGTAGATTGTGTTCTGTGGTGAATATGAGTCTTGCATGGACCTCACCCATAGTTTAGTTGTACATATGGCCGGTTTAAATCAGATTCTTGGCATTGGAATGATGTGGAGTGATCGAAGGTAGATGAATCCAAATCCTAAAAAGGGCAAGTCAATGTCGAAAACGTTGTGAATGTGAATGTGAATGGAAATGGGATGTGTCATGCCTGTGGACCACGAGGTAGGATGGCAAAAATCGTGGAACATGCGGGGATTCTCGCTATTCCAATCGGATTGGTATGTATGAGACGAGGATCACTAAACCCGATTTGACACCCAGCCTCCATCTTATGAAGGGACAATGACCCTAGACCTGGTATTTTTTCGGATTTTTTTGAATTTGAGGAATCAAAATCATAACCGTGTAAGTGAGTTCGGTCTTTTTCTAACCGGTTCTAAAAATTTTGGCTCATTTGAAGGCTTTCATTTGGGCTTGATTTATGGAACAAATTTGATTATATTTGGTTGGAACATAAAATTTGCAATTATAAAATATGTTAACAAAAATTGTATATTATGATTTAAATATGACAACTCAATTAAAATGTAAAGTTTATAAATCATCCTAATGTTACGTGTAGTTTGGTTTTCAACGGGTTCACTGTGATTCATGATTCACAATTGATAAGAATTGAAATTCATAATTAACTATCTGTCAAAATTATAATCAAAATTGAACAAATATTCATGGTTCTCAATTTTTCAACTAGTTGGGCTTGATTTGGGTTTGGGCCATTCGGGGTCCAAATTTAATACCTCTACAACAAAATACAAAATGGTCATTGGATCTACTCCATAAAAACGGTGCCGTATCACATTATCATTTAAGTGGCCACGTCTTCTGCGCAGATTGTCTTGCGGTGTTATATTCAGCCACGTGTCAAGTCCACTTATCCAGACCCGAAGCTTTTGAATTTGAGCTCCTTGGTGACAGGAACCGAACCATAGCTCCCAATTTTTTGGTGACTTGAGTATGTGTATGAAAGATTAGAGCTTCTTCCTATGGCATGGCTTTGCTAACTCTCAATAGGCCAAAGCCCAAATTTTCAAAGTTACAGGCCTACCCATTTGAGCCAAGCCCATTCTAGCTCTACACCATCTGATCTGACATATCATATTCTCATTAAGATTGAAATATATTGTTTATTTATAAGATCACAATATCACATGTTTCAAAATGAATTTAATGATCAATGACCCCTACTCCCATCAGATCGAGGACATCATGTCCCCGTTGGGAGTGCAACCGAGTGGGTTTGGGCCATATTTGATGGTCCAGTTTCCAATCCTATCAAATCGTGAATATCGAATTCGCGTCGAGTCTGAAACATTTTGTCTCCCTGTAAGATGACAGCACATATGATTTTAGAGCATATTTATTTATTATCGTCCCCCACCTCATAAGATCAAGGATATTGTCGGGTTTGATAGTTTTTGCCACCCCTCACATTAGGGATGACAACAAGGCAAAATCTAGTGATTTTCCCTTTCTCCCCGTCAAATCGAGAATATGAGTTCGGAGTATTTTACCCCATAATAACAACAAAGCATACTCGATCAGGTTCAGTAATACCCGCCCTCCACCTTATCCTTGATATCAAATCTCCATCAGGCTCGAAACTTTTTATTATACCTAAAGCGAACCATATAAAAATCACAACAATTTGACGATAAACTCTTCTGCAAAACTCCAATAGATAAAAAAAATGTTCATGAACTCAAACAAGAAAACCAAAGAATAATAATCCTCAGCTTTATATTGCAATGTGCATATGCAGCAAGTCAACAAATCACCTTCTTCTCTGATTATTTCTGCTAAACAATAATAAATAAAACCACAACTCATCTAAAAACGCCTACACATCCCATTTTGGAACATGCAAAGCTACAAGTTTCACTCACACCTATCAAAATTATATTGCAGATGACAAAAAAAAATCTAATCAAGACTCATACTATTCAACACTGAGTCTATATCTGGAGTCAAAATGGCTCGCTTGCTCACCTCTCCCACAGAGCAACAATGCTTCTCCTCCGTGTTCACAGCCACAACGTCCTGCGAAAATAAGCAATCCACGCCCGAAGAAACCTGCATCAAGAAAACGGCCGGGTTGATATGTAATTCTTTAATCTAATCAGTATTATGGACAATGTTCTAAAACTCGTTTTATATTAAATAAATATTTTACACATATATTCATCAATAATTTTTACCATACTAGGTGCTAATTGGGCAGAAGGGTATTTCTGGAACTAATCGGGGACTAATTGGCAAATAAATTGAATTCAAGAATTAATTAGGGATTATTAAAACTGATATTTGTGTATAATTCACATGAAAACAAAAGAACAGTATTTTAGTAAAATAAGATATTTTCAAATAACTTAATAAGTTAAAACATAAATACAAATTATCAGAGCACATATAGGAAATAGAAACAAATTTTGATCGAGTTGACCTGATGAAAACTCGGTAAAACTGAACCATAGAGGAGTTTAAAATTCGGTAAACTATATTGGTTATGGATGGAATTTAAATTTACTCACATCGTAGAGGGTTTCGCCGAGCTTCAACTTGATGGCGCCGCTCTTGTACACTAGCATCTTCCCCATGAAGCCCGCGGGTAGCTCGCTCAGTTGAGCTATCTTCTCTTTGATTTGTGGCTTTGCGCCCTCCTTGCCGGTTGAAGAAGCCGAGCGCTTGACCATAGGCATTATTGACGGTAACTGAAGAAAAAGCAGACTAGGTTCGGGATTCTCCTCCTATCGACCAACCAAACCGAAAAACGTTTAGTTAAATTTTCATCTCATATCAAAGTTATGGAATGATTTACGCATATATATATACATACGGTAACCGACCATTATACCGAGCTCTAATGCTGGATTTGTTGAATTTTCGTTGTAAGTTGAAGTTTTTGGAGCATTGATGAACTCCTCCTCGTTGAGATGCTCTACAAGTAAAGCACGAGTAAAATAGGTCATTACACGCTAAGCTCTCCATGTAAATCCTCGAAACGTAGTAGAAATTAATACCTGGATTTCCTGAGTGAGGCCTACGCATAGGAAGGGTTACCGGATAATAGCCATAATAGTCCTGCAAAGGCATCGACACGAGAAAGAGTTAAGCTCGGAGGATGATGTGCAATGTTTTAAAATACAATAATAGATAGTTGGGTGGACAAGGCCTCCGGGAATTAATAGGTTTTATATTTTTCTCTCTTTTTTTTAACTAGATTATTATATATAACATCAAAATGTAAATTAGGGATAGTTGCAGCTAGGTACACCTGCCAAAACCACTTTTGAATAGGTATACCTAACCTTTTTTTAGCTTGTCATGTCACCTAAAATTCTTTTTTTGCACTCAGGTACACCTAACCGTTACAGATTTAGGAAAAAATTCAAGTGTACTTATGTGAAAAAAAACATAAATAAGATTTTTAGGTGATCTGCCAAGGTAAAAAAAAGTTTGTGTACCTATGAGCAAAAGTGATTTCAGCAGTTGTACCTAGTTGCATCCCTACAAATTACTCTGTATACAGATAAAACAAATAAAAATTAAAGATATAATAGCGTAAGTATTTTAATGCTAGTTTCGTTACTATCCGGTATAAATTATTTTAGTTGTACGTATTTTTAATTTTTATAAACCTACGTTCGCCTTAACCCACCTAGCCGACGACTTGAACTGCCCGATTATATGAAATTAGACAACTATTCTAAAAATCTCTTGTTTAAACCGATTATTAGAACACTGATGATGTGGGTGTGAGAGGGTTTAACCTACCCATGGTTCTTCGTATATTTCCTCCACTTTCGGCTTACGGTCAAGAGCTGCACGAACATGGTTGTAAATGTCAAGCGCTGCCAAAGTCAAACCATGGAGCGGATAATAAGTTAATAACAAAGGAGCATACCATTGATGGAGCTCCTCAGCCCGTACTCTGTGAACTGTGTCGGTCCACCTCCCGAACCAAAAGCAACTTGTACAGGCGCCGCTGTGGGAACATAAACGACACGAGGATCATTATTCATCATCCTGAAACGCGGGATTCTAAATTTTCTACTCGATGATGGGATATTTTGTATACACTTGTCCGTGCAATGTAAAGAGAATCTAAGGAACTCATAACAAAAATAGTTCCATAAATATTTCAGCGACAAATCTGTTAGATAAATCCTTAGGTCAATCCAAATTATTCGCTAGAAAACCAACACCACGATATGACAATGCAAATCAGGCGTTTCTTCGAAAACGATCATTTTCCAGGATTGTCTTTGTGTAAACTCTATTTCACCGAAAGTGTGAGATGTAAATGGTACTTGAAATAATACAGACACACAAATCATTAATGAACTTTAAATCAAGATTCGGCTTACCTTTCCTTTCAAATTTAGGCTTTGTATCGGAGAAATTGTGCTACAAATGATAACCAGAGATTAAATAAAAGAAAGTTAGGAAAACATGGGAAAACCAAGCAGAGCAAAGGACATAAACAACATCAAAGATTTTTATATATATTCCCAACCCGCAATAAGCTTCTGGTAAGAGCAGCAGCATTATCGGCTTCATCATGCTCTTCGCTGCAAGCAACAAATACGCGGATAAGACCCAATACAAAGAATAAACTGATAAAAACAAGCATAAAAGGAACATTCGGGTTTTTCACAACTGATATCATACATACTTCTTTACTTCGGCCTTTACCACTTTGCGTGGAGGAGCTTTAGGCACAAACCTCCTCTGCAGCAATTTAATGCACACATCAGAAAATCCATGTGTGTGTGTGTGTGTGTTGGGTTGACAGAAAAAAACAAACCTTTTTAGGAGCTTCTTTGGCAGTGTTTGTTGACATCCAAACAAATTTGAGGAAAAAACACAGTTTTCTGAAAAAAAAATAGAGAGATCAAAATCAAGTTAACAAATTATTAAGTTCAATCTGATCCATGCAACAATTATTTTGAGACTGAAATAGCAAATGGGTATATCCCTGAATCCCTTAAAATGCTGAAACCTAACCATTGCATCAAAATTTCAATTTCTGAAGAAAAAAATAGAGAAATCAAAATTAAGCTAACTGATTATTGAGTTCAATCTGGTCTGTGCAACAGTAATTGAGACTGAAATAGCAAATGGGTGGTACATCCCAAAGTTCCCTTGAAATGCTAGAACGTAACCATTGCATCAAATTTCAGTATCTACAAAATCAGAGAGATCAGAACCAAAAAGTAACTAACTATTGATTTCAATCTGGTCTTTGCAACATTTATTGAGACTGGAACTGCAAATGGGTATATCCCAAAATCCCCTTAAAATGCTGAAACTTAACCATTGCATCAAATTTCAATTTCTGGAGGAAAAAAAAGAAGACAAAATCAAGGCAACAAATTATTGAGTTATTGAGACTGAAATTACAAATGGGTGAATCCCAAAATCCCTTCAAACCCTGAAACCTAACCATTGCACCAAATTTCAGGAACTTAAAATCAACACATGACACAGAGTCATATAAGAACTAAACCATATTTGGCTAAACCTACTGGGAACTGAACAATCACTGACAGAGAGCTCCAAGTTCATACCAAAATCAGACCCAGATCATAATATGAATCGAAATAAGCATATTCTTCATCAACTAAAGCAAACACCAAACCCAGATTGCGAAGAAGCTATAAAAAGACAGATTGGGAGCAATCTGGGAACATCATCAGAGCAACAATCATTAAAAAAGACGAAGTGGGTATGGATGGAGGCGGTGGTTTGAAGCAGTTACCTTTTTTTCCTTTTCCTGTTCTGAGGTTTTAGAGCCGCAGGAGAGGGAGAGAAAGCTAGGCGCGCACGAGTTGTTTACACACTTTTGATTAAACGCTACCTGGTAATATTCTACTGTACTAGGTTGCCGTTGTCACGAATATACACCTGGTCCTACTGTACAATCAAAATTACGCTTGTGCCATTATATGATTGTGAGGGAAAAATGTAAACTCTTTCTTTGATTCATGGTCTTATTCAAAATGAGAAAGATGGGGAATGCAATAAATTTAATTATTTAAATGTGATCGATAAGTTCCAACTCTACAAGAAGGGGTATAGAATGGATTTTCCACTACTTCTTTCCCGAACTGCTTTATAAAGTACCTAAAATCTTTAATTCAACCACATGCTCCCCAACAAGTATTGAAGAAGATGTTTTATCTAAAAATGAGTTTAGTTCGAGAAAACAACAAGCATCTACCCATTACCCATGTGGTATGAAATCCTAGCATATATTAGTGAATTATGTCATCTATCTATTTGAATTAATTATGTCATTACTATTCACTAATAACAATGAAATTATTTTTAAAGAGTCAAACGGGTATTCGACATCAACCTCCTTCCCTTCCCCCCTGGTATTTTGGCTGCAATTCTTGAACTTATCAATGGTGGAATTTAAATCCTCCTTTTTGAGGATTGAATCTACCTCTTCCACCTCTATAGGCTCATATTTCGTAATTTCCCAACCCGAGGATCATCAAAATAAGCAAGAATGATATCTCTACAAAAAATACCATCTATGGACATTTCAATAGAGACGTCGCAATAGAGTATTAATTCTCTTTTCTCGTCCATCTTCTTGAATTGATTCGAATGAAATAATAAATCCATTATTTCGCTTCTTACCCGCTAAATATAAATTATCGCTTACAATAGTAGGATATGGTAGGTTACAATGGAAAGCCTATTACACTTGTGTCATTATGTGTTTGTTTTGAATGATATAATTAAATATTAAACAAAGTGACTTGTGAGACTTGATAAATTAGATTCGAGTTTAACGATTTATCGAACGAATTCAAATTTAAGCTCAAATATAGCTCAAACTCGATTATAACGAACACGCAAGTGTGATAGTATGTACATCATTTTTGCCATTTTCGAGTAAATGAATTGAGTCAAGATAAATTTTGTTAAAACTCAGTTCAACTAAGAAAGCTCCTACTCATTTACACCACTGGAGTCTGGTGGTCATGGTTAAAGTTGTGGATATCAAATATTTAAAACCTTACCAGTCATAAAAACATCCGAAATATCAAAACCCAAATATGCTGATTCAGTTTTTAAACTTCCAAAAGGCCAATCTAACCACTCCTCAATTTACCATGAAATGGTTTTTCTCTATGAAATAAATACATGATTTGTGAAAACTAAACTGTCATTAGGAGCTATGTTAGAATACACAAATCTCAAATTCATTCAGCAAAACCATAGTACAGTATACACAAATTTCACTTCTGAGTGCACACAAAAGTACTTGTTTCATCACTGTCTAGTTTCTAGCAGATTGCACTGTCTGCACAGTTGCAATTACCTGAGCCATAACCATAGCATACTGAACAACCGTGTGCTGCGAAGTGTAGTGATCTCCAAGGCCATACTCTGAGAAGTTTGGTTCTATGTGCATGAAATGACCGGGCAACGACCTCTTCGACACCACTTCTTGCCATATGTCGACGAAGTCTTCCATGATCGACCTGGCCTTGTCAATAGAAGATATTGGAAGGTACTCGATCTGCAAAAAGTAGCAAGCAAATTCAAACATTGGATTGACTAATCTTCATTGTGGTACATTTTTTCATTTCCGCGTGCTGTCATTGAAGATTAGTGGAACACTGCATAATTATATTCTGGCCCGATTTTTGGAACACTGCATAATTGCTAGCTCAGAGAAGCAGATGAATTTACATGGGCAGTGAAACTTTACGGTTTTTCTAGTTCGGTCAAGTAAAGACAGGTCATTGTCACTGTGAAGATTACCTTCTGCCTCTCCACCTTTCACTACATAATTCTATATGACATGTAAGCAGAGCCCACACCACAATCAGAAGTTATAATACAAGATACAGCTACAGTAGTATCACAGTATCAGTGTCATGAAAAACACTAGGTGCTAGTCGGGCAGATAGGGCCTTTGGGAACTAATGGGATTAGTTAGGGACCAATTGAACAAATCGGGGATTTTTATAACACCGAGTAGTATATTCACTCATTTCACTTTTCCTTTTGCACAGTGAAAAAAGAATCAGAAAAAAAAAACAAGAGGACAAACCTAGAATCAAATTCAATTTCAAAAACAATTCAAACAAAAGATGGGTCGTTTTGCTAGCAGATTCTGCAATTTATTATATATGCTCTTAGCCAATATATGACAAGATGTTGAAGAAGGAGAGATATCATCAAAAATGTACTCAAAATAGTCAATTTGCAAATTACAGATGCAAAACGAACAAAATTCACTGAGTTAAGATCCAATACCTCCATAACTATTCCTCTCAAATTCTCGGAATGAGTTGGTACAACCTTCCCCACTCTTAGTTGGAAATCACCGAGCTGATACTGAAACCCCTACACAATTAAAACAGAAATCGGAACTAGTCAAAAGCATAAACCAATGCCACCAAACATGTCAACGAGTTGACAACGACCGCAACATTCATAACAGATTCACGTCCTAAATAACCAAACTATCTATAGAAGTAACACTCCAACACGAAACCGGAGCACAACCCAGTCGTTGATTTTGATTCATATAGCATCTTAGAAACCAATGTCACCAAACATGTCAACAACAGCAACATTCATAACAAATTCATCTCCAAAATAACTAAACTATATATGCAAGTAACACTCCAACACCAAACCGAGCACAACCCAGTTGTTGATTTCGATTCCTATAGCAACTTCATCACAGATTCATGTACCCAATGGCTCAATTACAAACACAAGCACCAATCTAACCTCAAAATAGAGGGCAACCCTCGATTTGTAAGACTGCATACTCTCCATTATACTCTGAATCGAAGATTCGGCCTCAAGAACAATCCGCTGGTTCCGAATTATGAAGTAGTACTTGTTCGGCTGCTCGGGGAGCGAAATCCCCAGGAAATCGCGCGGCAATTCGGGCCCTAGAGACTGGTCTGTCCAGATAACACAGATCAAGCCATGAAATGAGAAAATTGAACACAAACAGATCTCAAAATTTTCGGAAATCGAAGGCAACGAGAACAAGAACTCACCTCGAATCATGGGTTTGTAGTAGGTGAGGATAGCTTTCCACCTCCCCTCCTTGACGCCATTGATGCTGTCGACGCACTGCGACACCTCCGTCAGGATTTGGCTGTTCACGGTCGTTCCTGCGTTGGGCTGCCAGTGCAAAACCCTAAAAACCCATCAAAAATCGATTAATAAATTCAAAAAAGTTGGGTTTTCTCGCTTGCGAGCGGAAATGGGCACACAGAGAGATAGGAACTGAATTGGGAACATGAAAAATTAGGGCTTTTTACCATTTGAGAGGCATTGTCTAGTTGAGAGAGATAAAGAGAGCTGAGACTGACGAGTTTTGAGATTCAGAAGACAGCAAAAACGGTGAGTTTGGGATTGAATGAAAGGGAAAGGAGACTAATACGACGTCGTTTTGATGTACTTCACTCATACCCATTACTTCTAACTAATTTTACAGGAAAGGAACAACCAATTGGGGCGGGCACAGTTTCGGAACCGGACCCGACCATTCGGAAACGACCATATTTTGACTGCAGTTTTGATTAAGTTTCCGATTATATTTAGTTAGAATTTGTTGATTTTTAATTTTTAATTTATGTTTGATTTATAGGTC
>JAYMTQ010001946.1:0-12347 GCA_036897385.1 Geranium incanum
GAGTCGGGTACGACCCGAGTCGGGTATACCCGACCCGACTCGGTGAACAGCCCTAATCCCAACTCTTCATTCTTCAAAGTTTTCTTCATCTTTACATCGCCAACCTCATAATTTGTCTCATCTTCTTCCTCCTCTTCATCTGAAACAAAATCTTCATCGAGATCTCTTACCACGGAAGTTTTCACATTCTCATCATCTCCCTCAATACGATTAGTATTAACAAGTCAATCTTGTGCATCGATGATGTCATTGAAAGAAGAATATATTTGTGTTCTACTTGTCTCTTCCTTTTGTTCAAGGATATTTTCGTCTGACTAAGGGCATTTTTGTTTTTTCATTTTAAAAGTTAACAGATTCCATCCAAGTATGTAACATTTGTCTATTTCGAATCTCTGAGTGTATTTAGGTGTCCACTTTTGAAGTTGCGGATAGTTATGTGAAATTCGGTTATAGTTGAGGTTGGCTCTGTATACTTTTCCTTGATGTTAAATTTGAACAAATATTAAAGGAACCTATTAATAAGGAAAAAAGTTAAGTGAGATGGTTGTAATTTTAAGGGAGCAGCATTGAGAATAAAAATATTATGAATAATTATGTGAGTTTCAGCTATACGTGATTATTCTTTAAAATGATTTATTGTAATAATAGATGTTTCTAACTAGTGTTACGATAAAGCATTTTTTCTAGAGAAAAGACCAATTGATATGCGATTCTAACTCACATGTAACGCAGCCTGACCGAAGAAGGCTCGCATGGGCTCAGCCATTGCGCTACAAAAATTAATCCAAAACACTCATACTCATATGAAAGCAACAATATATTAAAATAATAATTACATGATAAATTAATGAAATAGGAAAAAAAATCTGTATTTTGGTATTGAGAATAATCCTTACTCTTAAACATATATGTATAAGAAAAAAATAATAGCAAATAACTGATACCCAAAGAATGTTTTTTTTGGAGCTTTACTAAAAGCCATTGATAGATTATTTCAATGGAGCCATCTGTTTAATTGGTCAAATTAATTTTAGCCACACAAACATGAGCTCACGAATCAACCAGCTATTATGAATTCTATATTCAGTAAATGCAAATTCTATAAAAGGATGCACCAATTCCATTTGATTTAAACAACTTATCATCAAAGTTGCACACATAAATAAGAAAATAAAAAAGACTTGTTTTTTATTTTTATTTGTTATAATGAAGCATTTTTTTAGATTTCTTGTATTGTATATGTATATCTATATAAACATGTATCATCTATCCACCAAGTTTGTGTTTTTCTTGTAGATTTGGTGTGGGTTTTGGAGTTTGTTTGCTATTGAAGTGTTTTTTGTTTTGATTCTTGTGTTTATTGTATTGTATTGCAGTTTTGTTTTTTCTGTTTTTGGTGTTTCTGGGTAAATGGAAACGCCATTGTTGAGTGGTGAAGGTGAAGGGAATCATCAGAATGGGAGACCCAGAAGCCATAAAAACTCAATCACTGATATGAAGTGTGATTTCTTCTCCAATTTGCCTGATAAGGTTAGGTCTGGGGTTGACCCAGAAACCCCATTGCAGCTTGACCTCTCCAAGACCACTGGCCTTATAGAAGGTACTCACCAATAATCCCTTTTATGGGTTTTGATTATTTTTATCTGCTGGATTGTGTCTTTTGTCTGAATCTGGGAGATGCACATGTTCATTTT
Organism: Geranium incanum; assembly: GCA_036897385.1. Classification (NCBI taxonomy): domain Eukaryota; kingdom Viridiplantae; phylum Streptophyta; class Magnoliopsida; order Geraniales; family Geraniaceae; genus Geranium; species Geranium incanum. The sequence goes on from JAYMTQ010001946.1 coordinate 1,695, forward strand.
GTTTTATCTGATTCATGGTAAAAAAATTTGGGCATTTTTGATGGTTTCTGCTGAAGATTGGAGGTAGAATCAGGTTCAATGGTGAAAACAAGTCATGGGTTTTGTAATTTTCTGGATTTGGATTGTTGATGTAGATTGTGTTTAGAAAAATAATACCCAAAACTGATTTGGGGTACCAAATTTAAACAACATGGCTGCAGCTATAGCTTTGAGGATATGATTTTTTTTGTTTCAATCAATATGTGGGTAATAATAGGGACTAATTGGGGATGAATCGGACTAGTCGGGGTTATAATCATATGTTTAGGTCAAGCATTTTCTTGGTTATACAACATTTAGGTGAATTCTTATGTTTCTTTGTCTATATAGGTGTGAGAGAGTACTATGAGAAACAGTTTGCAACACTAAGGTCTTTTGAGGAAGTTGAGTACTCTCGCGACTCCTCCCATGTGACCAACGACGAGCAAGATCAGAAAGAGCAAACCCAACATGAGCGAGCTATGAACATTTCTAATTTGGCCAATGTCCTTTTACTCGTTTTCAAGGTATACCTAGCTCTCCACTCGCCTAAACTAGTTTTGAATTGTAGTTGGTCGTGATTTGTTGTTAGCTGAATGTTCTTGGTGAATATGAATGTAGATATACGCCACGGTGAAGAGTGGATCATTAGCTATAGCAGCATCGACGTTAGATTCACTGCTTGACCTCATGGCCGGTGCAATTCTTTGGTTCACGCACTTATCCATGAAAAACATAAATATTTACAAGTACCCTATCGGGAAACTGAGGGTGCAACCTGTAGGCATTGTCATATTTGCCGCTATTATGGCTACACTCGGTATTTTGTTGGCTAACCTTCTGTTAACTTATTCCCGTTGCTTAAAATTAAAACTAAAACTAAAACCCTCGAATCATATAGGCTTCCAGGTTCTGATCCAGGCTGTCGGGGAACTAATAAGAAACTCGCCTTCTGACAAGATGACTTCAAACCAGTTGCTATGGCTTTACACGATCATGCTAACGGCTAGTGGAGTGAAACTCGTTCTCTGGTTCTATTGCAGAAGCTCGGGAAACAAAATAGTCCGCGCCTATGCAAAGGTATATATAATTCATTGTCGATGACTTGCATAGGCTTTTAGATTCGTGTCTCGATGGTTAAACTGATAAAATTATGATTACCAGGATCACTATTTTGATGTGGTAACAAATGCAGTTGGTTTAGTCGCTGCTGTTCTTGGAGATAAGTTTTATTGGTGGATTGATCCGCTTGGCGCTATAGTCCTCGCGCTCTATACGATTTCAAATTGGTCTGGGACTGTATTGGAAAATGCAGGTTCTGTCCCTTTGTGATGCTTTCATTGCTTCTTAACCATATTGTTTTTCTCAGTCTTAATTTATCTGTGGCAAAATGGCAAAAATGTGTCAGTACTGTGTTACTTTTACAATAGGGTGTTGTACTTTGTTAATGGTATAAAGATTTAATTCTAAGGACATTTACGTTATTTTCAAAAAAAAAATACGTACATTTTGCACAAAAAAACAAAGTTCAGATCACTCTTTTGTCATTAATAAAGTACACAACATCCATTTACAAAAGTATCATAGTATATGGCATCGTTTTGCCATTTTCCCTGTCTTTTCCGGGTTTTGTTTTGAAAATTTTCTTCTTGCAGTTTCGCTCGTTGGACAATCAGCTCCTCCCGAAGTTCTCCAGAAGCTCACATACCTCGTGCTAAGGCACCACCCACAAATCCAGCGTGTTGACACTGTCCGCGCCTACACATTTGGCGTTCTTTACTTCGTCGAGGTTAGATCATCACTGAATCAAATGTATTATCAAACAAACTGATTCTCACCACAAGTCATGGATAAAACCAGGTTGACATAGAGCTGCCGGAGGATCTGCCGCTGAAGGAAGCGCATGCGATAGGAGAGACGCTGCAGATAAAGATTGAGGAACTGGCAGAGGTTGAGAGAGCCTTTGTTCATCTTGATTTTGAGTGTGATCACAAACCAGAGCATATTGTTATGAGCAAATTGCCCAACACTCAGCCTTAGAGAGACATCATGTGTGTGTGAGAATGAGAGTAATGTTGTTGTAGGTGTGCAAGGATCAGAAAAAGAACCTCTGAAGACAGGAATGGTTCTTTGTTTTGGATCTGGAATGTGTATTTGTTTAATGTAATAGGATGGTCTTGTGGCAAGTGTTAGTGTGCCTTGACCTCCAAGTTTTAAGTATTTTGTGTCTTTTTTGCTTCATTTGGGTTCAACATCAGTTGGAATAAAAATACAAATGGAGTGCAAAAGTTTTTGATTTAGTGTCCTTCTGATTTTGCTCCATTCTAACATGAACATTAATATCGAATCTATTGAATTTAGACTATTTTTTCAATTTATAAAAGAAAAAGTTGCAAAAATATGCCCTATACGGCATGACAATTTTGTAAGAATCTGATGTTTGCATTTTTGTGCAAAATGTCTATATTTTTGTATATATAAATAACGAAAATTTTCATGAAAATAAAAATTATATATTAAATTAATACATGTGGAAAATATAGAAAATGTAGAGATGGAGTTTGCGCTTGTGGGAGAAGTCGACGCCGATGTCCGAGAAGAGGATGAGTGCCATGAGTGAAAATTTAAAAATCAAATAGGGTCATTTTAGTCTTTTTACAATAATATAAACTGAAACTTAACGGAGTTGGGTTACATGAGAATTGCTTTTAGTTCAGTGCACTTACTATTTAAGAATCGACGATTCGATTCGACAAGAACATTCAATTCATCCCGAACCCGCCCAGTTCCCATCCCTAGTTGATGTTGCCAAAATTTAATTGGGCCGGTCTTAGACCCAAAACAGGCCGAGCCCAAATCACCTATATATCCTCCTTTATTCAGGCCAGGCCCAGATTGTAGGGCTGGTTTATTGCATTTGCTGGTATGATTTGTCAGTGACAGTTCATTTTCTCTCTTATCTGAACTGCAATTTCTCAGCATCGCCTCCCAAGGTTAGCTTCTGTGCCTCTCTCTCTGTTACTGTCACTTTCTCCAATTCTCGCCATTTTCTCTTCTTGTTTGATTTTCTTGGTAATAGTAGCTGAGAATATGTTCCCTCACAAACCTATTTATGTTTGTAAATTCATGTTGTGTTTGGTTTATTTGTTGGAACCCTAGAATTAGTATGGTTTGGACTGTGGATTCAATCAATGTATTGGCTGAAATGTATGTTAATCAATCTTGGTTTATTGTAAACCTCCCCATGAGACATGTATAAATTTTTGTGAAAGTTGAGCATTCAATTGTATATGCTAGTTTAATGCAAGAGTAATCAAGAAGATATCAGAAAGTTGAGTAATTATGCAAGACACGTGAGGTTTTGCAAAGGAGAGCTCTTGTTAAGCATTAGAGAACCAAGCGGTTTGAGTGAATGAGCTCTTTCTCTCTCCCTTTTAGATCAATCATCGCTAATTTTTTGTTACAATGCGTCAATGGGTGTATTAGTCCATCCTGTTGGAGTTTTATAATTTCTTTTTCTGCAAGAGAAACAGTGTCGGTATTCTTCAGGAGGGTATTAGGATATCTAAAGATAATCACAAACAATAACACGAAGAACGGATAATTTGTATTGATTAAAAAAGAAAGATAAAATCTCAAATAGGGCTATGAACCCTAGATGAGCCAAATCCTCAAAAGAGGCCAAGTTCTAGACAATTGACAAGATAACAAACCCTAAACAACACAAACGATTATTTATAGCTAGGTTCGCTCCAGAAATCGTCTGCACGTTGCCAGCCACACCTTCGCTCCGCAAAACACTCTTGTGGACCACTCCAGATCGACAATGGTGATGAAGATGATGTCACGTGCCTCGCACCCCTACTCCAGCAGATAAGAACACGCACAATACGGCACCGTATCTTTTAATAACGTAAAATGACAATTCATCCCTTGTCTCAGCTTTGGAATCCTGACAGAGGGTTTTCTCGTGTGTTTCCTTGCACGTGTCTAGAGTTTTAATTGTTTAGTGATGTTTGCTCTGTTTAGTGATAGTAGTAGTTTGGTGGTCGGGTTGTTTTCGACATGGTTTACTGGTTTTGTCCAGTGAGTGAGTTTGGGTGTCTTAAGGTTTGCCTATTTACCGTTTCTTTGGAAACTGTACGCGACCGATGCTCGGATTGTCGGGTGAGGTTTTGTCCCTCCCAATTTTAATGTTCAATGAAGGGTGTGCTTTCAAAAAAAAAACTTATGAGGTCTCTTTATTGTTTTATAGAATTTTAGATGTTAAGAAATGAAGTTGGGTTGCATATGTCCTCGCTAACCTTGATTCGCCCGTATTGGGTATTGCAGATTATTTGGCGCGCTTACTTATATAGAAAAGTATTTTGAAACATTAGCAACTGCAGTTTTGGTAGCGTCTATCGGAAAGTTGTTGACTTATACCAGAAATATCTCCTCAAGGGAACACAAAACGATTTTGCACGATGAACTCCCTCTTTTTATCGTTTTCTCCCCTCCCCCGCCCATCGTCCTCGAACCCGTTCCTGCCGGCTCTTAAATTAACAACTCAACATATATGCAGTAAGCGCCACCCTCGTCAAGGTCACCATCTCTCGTCCCGCTTCTCACAGTATCTCCCTTCAAGCGTTCAATCATCCATTGGAGATACAGCTCCCGTGGGAAAAGTCGCCCTTGCCTCCAAGGAAGATATGAACGAGAAAGACTGGTCGTTTCTTGAGTTCGATAGCTCCAACTGTGAGGAAGCAAGTCTCCAAAAGATCGATCAGATAATTAGCGCGGGAGAGATTGTGGAGACTTCGAGGGTTTTGGTTTCAATTGGTTCCGAAGGGTTCGTGGATCGGTTGGTTGAATCAACACCCCTTGGTCTTTTGTATGTAGTCCATGACTCGATTTTTGTGCTAGCTGGTATCAAAGAGATGCACGACGAGGTCAAGTGTTGGCAAGGGGAGATGACTTACGTGCCAGAATCATGGGGGCCTTTGGATGCCATTTTTCTTTATTTCATGCCCGCGCTGTCCTATACAGTTGGTGATATTCTCGGAGGACTCGCCAACCGCTGTTCTCCAGGTAACTTTATCTTTATATGGTTGATATTCTGGCACAGTCTTAACATGTCTATAAATTATTTGACTTTCTCATAAGAGCAAATGCCTGGTAAGAGTAGATTAGACATTGCTGATAAAGAAATTTATTTGACTTTCAAGTTTACATGACTGAAGTTTATAGCCTATAACAATTCAACATAAGCTTTGTGTATATGTTACATGAGTGAAGTTTATAACCTATTGCCTTGCTATTCTTAATAATACCGAGCCATGAAATTTCAACTTTTGATTACATAAAATGATGAAACCTACTTACATTAAGGACCGAAACCCTTTGGTTTGGTTCCCTAAAATGCCATGTCTTTCTCTATTTCTCTATCTATAGGTTTGCATATGTTTTTTTTATTGGCGTATTGCAGGTTAATAAAATGACGCAGATCAATAAAATATCGAGTCTATGTCTATTTCTCTGTACCAATACCAAACAGTGTATATTTCTATATTATGATTCACTGAGATGACCCCATGAGGCCATATTTTGGAATTTAATTGGGTAGCCTCACACATGTAAACCTAATGAGAAACATAATATTAGGTTATAGCTCATTGTGTATTCATGTTGGTCGTATAGGTGCGAGAGTGGTTATTAGTCATCCCAAAGGACGGGAAATGCTAGAGCAGGAAAGGAAACAATATCCCGAGACTGTGATCTCTGACTTGCCGGAGAAGAAGACTCTGGAAGAAGTTGCAGCCCAACATTCCTTTGATGTCACTGAATATAAGGATGAGCCTGGTTTCTATCTGGCTGTTTTGAATGCAAGGAGTTGAGTGTAAATCTTAAGTACTCAGTTAAGCTCAAGTAGTTACTGTTTTCGAATTGTGAATCCATATGAAGAAATTTTGAATCATGGATATGCATGTGTTAGGTCTGTGTACGGTTCGGCTTTAAGTCGGTTTGGTTTTAAGAAAATAAAAATCGAAACTGAACAAATAGAATTTGGTTCGGTTCGATTTTGAACATGTCAATTTTCAGTTTGATTTGGTTTAGTTTTTTATGAACCGAATTTCATGGTATTCTCGTATTTTAGACTGTTTTGACTTGTTATTAGACTTACTGAATTTTGGATAGAATTTTCTTTGAACCGATTTTTATGAAATTCTCACATTTTGGGTTGGTGCTAACTTATATTTTGACCTATATTTTCTTGGCCCAATATTTTGAGGCTTAATTAATAAAGATCGATGACTAAAAATGAATCATGTGTCCAAATCAATCGGGTTTTTTGGTTCAATTCGACTTTTTTTATCAGCGAATAAGGAAAACTCTCTGTTCTGAACCTACATTTGGGGAACCATATTATTGGTCTGTTAACCTATTTGTCAACATCCGAAGGGAAAACTCGTATGTACCAAGATTCGAACTCAGAACCTCACATATGTTAGTGTGAACTCCTTACCACTTGACCCAACTTTATCAAATCCTATTTTATAAATCGAAATTGAACCGATAAAGTTCGGTTTTGAATCGAATCAAGCCGTTTCTTTTTCAATTCGGTTGTTGTCGGGTCGGTTATTTTTGGGCAGCCCTGGCTTATGTTGTAGTGTTGAGTTGAAACAATGCAGGTTACTGACGAGTCACACGATTGATAAAAGATAGGGATGACAGGGGGCAGATTCGGGATGATTTAATAATTCTCGCCCTTATCCCGTCAGACAGAGACACCAGGTGTCGTGGGTGTGGGTCATTTTTCGTCTGTAGGATGACAAAAAAGATGAATTTAGTAATTATGTTCCTTACTGTTAGATAAAAATATCATATTTTTTTCGGGTTCGAAAATTTTTGTTATCCCTTGCCCAAAAAAATGATATGTTTCTACACTGTCACATTCTAAACAATGTTAGACTCCTTCCATGACTAATTAAAAAATAGTTAGATTTGTAACTTCCTTGGGCTTTTGTTAAAATTGGGCTTAAATGGGCCGGGCCTTCAGCTGAACGGACTGATCTTCTACTCCAACACGAGCACTAGACGGAGAAAACGAAGACAACAAAATTCGAAGGACCCGAACGGAACAACGAATCTCAGATCAGAGATCCAATCTCGCGAGAAAATAATTTTCTCACCTCCCAAACACTCCCTCTCGAGCCTCATCGATGTCGACTCCTCCGATCTTCTCATCGTTCCGGTACTCGGACGGCCTCACCGTGGTGGCGATCTCGATGTGCACGGCGATAGTCTGCGAAGCCATCTCCTGGATCCTCATCTACCGCACCACCTCCTACAAGTCGCTCCGATCCTCCATCGACAAGGCCGCGAAGAAGCTCGAGACGATGAAGATCGAGAACCCCAACAAGATCATCGGGAAGAAGTCGAAGACCAAGAAGATCGACCGCGTCGAGTCCAGCCTCAAGGAATCGAGCCGGGACCTGTCGCTGTTCAAGTTCAAGTCCGGAGCCGTCGTGGCTCTGGTGCTCTTCGTCGTCTTCGGATTGCTGAACTCGCTGTTTGAGGGTAAGGTCGTGGCGAAATTGCCTTTCAGGCCGGTCGGGATCGTGATGAAGATGAGCCACAGAGGGTTGCAAGGGGACGATTCGACCGATTGCTCCATGGCTTTCTTGTACTTCCTTTGCTCGATCAGCATCCGTACGAATTTGCAGAAGTTTCTGGGGTTCTCGCCGCCGAGGGGTGCTGGTGCCGGAGGTCTCTTCCCGATGCCAGATCCGAAGACCAACTGATCCATCAGAGTATGATTTAGTTTTATAATTTTATGCAAAATTAGATTTTGAGTTCATTGATGAACATCAGTGCATTTTTAGTAATGTGAATTCATAATTTTCTATGATTCTGTATAACTGAGAAATTGCATACAATTGGCAATCTAGATTGATCTGATAATTGATCTCTAGGTTTTAATGCATTTCATTTGGGTGATTCAAATTTGAATTATTTGAGCATTTCTGATTGACTTGAAAGTATGTGTTGCCTAAGTTTACAATGTATTCGAATATGTTCTGTCATTATTTTTCTCGAAATGTATATTTGGGTTGTTTTCTGATGATTATTTGATTTGAAAATCATGTTTTGTCGTATGTGATTGAATTCTGATTTCATTAGAGTTGGCAGAATTGGGTTTTTCGAATCATTTGCTTAACATTTTAAGAGCTTGATCTATATGATTGTGCCGAAGTATTTGTGGGTTCTTCCTGGTGTGTTTAGAGAACAGTTTATGATGTAAATCATACTGATATGGGAAATCATATCCGGTTCATCATCATATGATTTAAGCATTCGCTGATTTGTATTAATGGAGGATGGACAATGAATGCTGCATTATATTCACGTGCATGAAGATCGTGATATATACTTCTGTTATTTGGTGTTGTAGTCTGAATATTATAGTAGACATATTATTTATCAAGGTTAGGGTATTTATAATGACTTTTCTAACTCACACCAAGTGATTATATGATCCATATAGCATGGTGTTTGTAGGAGGTAATCGAAAAGCTGCACTTGATCTAATTTGCATGTATATATTTGTATGTGTGATTTGTCATACATTACACTCCTCTTTTATGCTGATTGATATGAAAGTTGTTGATGTGAAAATGAGAGAGGAATAGGGCTATTCAATTAATGCTAGATGTATTTCAATCCTCCATTTAACTTGACTCATGTGAATTTTTGCTTTCGCAAAAATGAAAATAATAAGGGTTGGCTGTTTTAAAAAAAAATTGATTAGCTCATTGACATTACATTTTCAGGTTTCTTCTGTATGTTTTCGCCTTCTTGTTGACCAATCACCCTAAAAGTACATTACTAGGCTGCACTTGTCGTTTTCTTCATTTTTCTTCTTCTGGTTTTAAATGTTTAATTTGCTAGTAGTGTTCCACTGGTGTAGTTTTCTATGTTTTGGTTTGTAAGGTAAACATGATATGTTATAATCTGCTAATGAAACATTTATCTAGTAATTATTCAAGTCATTCTCTATTTTTACAATATATTATGTATAGCTTCTCAGTTGTCAAAAGGTGCATTGCTGATGTTTTGGTTCTTTTTATGTCTCGAAGTTTATTCTAGGTTTGGTTTTTGTGTAATATGATTTTTTATTATTATTTGCAATTGCATCTATCATTTGTTTCCTTCTCTCAACTCTGGAGTCTGATCTGTCAACAGAATTTTGTGTGATCTTTATTCCCCTTGATAGGCTTTTAGCTGGTTTCATTTAGGGGTCTTTTGTTTAATTTCTTAATGAATATGTGGGTTGCTATCGTTTTGAGTTCTCAAATAATTAAATGGTAAGGCGAGAAAGATATTTGGTGCGGAGACAAGCAAACAATTGAAGTACAGTTCTATTATGTGAGAGCTGTGTACAAGAGATTGTTGGTGGAAAACGAATCATGGAACCCAAGTTTTAGAAATTCTTTCTGGTGGACGACTTGGGCTCTTAACATTCACCCGAGAGTGCGCTCGTTTTTGTGGCAGATGGCTTCCGCTTGTCTTCCGACTCGAGGGGCTGTTGCATCCCGAGGCATCCATGTGTCAGCGGAATGCCCGTTGTGTTAATCACCATTAGAATCTTCAAACCATGTCTTATTTGATTGCATCGTGGTTAAGAGGGTCTGGGCGATTTCGGGTTTACCATGGTGGCTTCAGCAGTGGACAATATTCTCTCTAGACTCATAATCCTCTACACTTTGATTGGTAAGAGGAAATTTGGGATGTGGGTATTTTTTGCTGGGTTATGGGAATCTAGAAATGCAGTTATTTGGAGGGGGAAGAGGCTCTCTCCAATAGTTGCTGAATCGGCTAAGATCAACACATTTCGAATCTGGCGAGAGCCCGTCCATTGCAGAGGTGGATTTGCCCGTCTGGAGGTTCGTTGAAGCCGAATCTAGAGGGAGCCGTAGATGTAGATTGTCGAATTTTTAGGGTAGGGATAGTGCTCTGGGATCATGAGGGAGCTATTCAGGGGGGCTCGACACTTTTTTGGATCTAGTGTTGTTTCCCCTTCCTTGGTAGAGGCCTTGGGCGTAAGATCGACTCTTGAGTGAATCAGGGAGGAAGACTGGTCAAATGTTGTTCTAGAGACTGACATTGAAATGGTTGTCCGAGCAATGTTGAATCATGATCCTATGTGTAGTCTTCTTGAATCAGTTGTTTCTGATTGTAAACACATCTTATCTAACGTTTATAATATCTTGCTCCTTTGTTAGGTGCTTCGCCAATGGAGTGGCTCATTATCTTGCTAGGACCGCTTTGTCTGGGAGGAGATGTGGTTGGGATAGGTTAGTGTCCCTCCCGATTTTCAAGATGTTGTAGCTTCATATCTGATTTAATGAAACAGTGGTTTAGAAAGAAAATAAACAATTGAAGCACAACACTTAAAAGAACATCAATAATTATGTGGTTCATTGACATGATGCGTTAATTATGCTTACATGCATAGGCGAAGAACTTTCGGTACACAATCACTGAGAAAAGTATTCATATAGTAAGCTAGGGATGAGCATGGGTCGGGTTGGACAGTTCGTGACTTATTTTTGGGCCCAACTCGGACTCAGCGGGTTGACCATTTTCACGTCC
>JAYMTQ010001947.1:0-12346 GCA_036897385.1 Geranium incanum
CGAAGAGGATCTTGCTTTCATTCAGGATTTTAACATTTCATCTCGACTGCGGACTTGCTGAAAATCCCTTTATCTGGCTGGAAATACACTTCGGACATGTGCTTCTCTTAGTCTCTATTTATCTCATGGGAAGCTTAAACAAGGAAGCCTTACACAAGGCTCTCTCCGCTTGGAACACTTCTCCTCTACGACAAGACCCGGATGTTTTGTTCCAGTGTGCTCACTCTTAGACGACTCTCTCTATTTATGGTTTTCTTAAGCTTCTGGCTAAAGCCTTTTTAGAAATGGAATTTTTGTTGAAGATATGAAAAACAAGTGTTGGAAATTAGGTTAACATCCAATTTCTCGGCGATCGATTATAGTAATCAATTTTGGCAGTGTATATGTACATTATGTTCGTCTCATCGAGAATTTGAACTTGAGATATACACTTATAAAAATCTTGTCAAGTACTTAATGAGATGATAATACGTAAAGATGCGAAAAATGTATAACATATTAGTTGAACTGTGTGCATGTATTTCAACATATAAAAGAGTATCACATTGCTTACATATGAAGCAACGAGACTCTTTGTATACTATTTTTGCTTTAGACCTCCAGAATCGTTAAGTCGGCCCTGCCAGACTATTTATTTGTAGCACTTATCAGTGGTTTAGTCTATTTTTTATCTTGTGAGACAATTGCTCGATCAGTCTTTTAGTGTCATAGTGAGACTTGTTTTGTTTTGAGGAAACAACCTTCTGTTGGGCTTAGACATCCTTATCTTTCACAATTATCAAATAATTCTAGTACATATCTCAAAATTCAACCGTATCAATCTGTAAGTGTTTGTGTATTATTTACATTCATTTTAAGTGATGTACAGCAAGAGCATATAATAATACTATGGGAAAGTGCACAAAATCGCAGTAAACTATGTACTTTTTGTATAGAATCACGGTAAACAAAAAAAAAATACTAAGAATCACTATAGTTAATTATGTAATCATCACGGTTAACTTTTTATTTTTTGCACTGTTAGTTAAATTTCATTTAAATCATTATTTGGTATCACGTGAGTGACATGTAACTCTAATTTTCTTTAATACCAAAAGTGTTCTTATTCGTAATAACAAAAAAGGGTTAAAAATCAATGGGGTAACATCCTCTAACTTACTTAAATTAAGAATTCCTCTACAACAAGAATATGAAGCGTTGGCATCAAATTGGTACATGGGATAACACTAGCCATCGTTCAATATTCTTCACGCATATAGACAATCACAATGTGCTTCCAAATGAGGTAGAGAATGATCTCCGTGACGATAATAGGGAGGTCAAGGTACCCGTTGACACGTTCGTTGATAAGAGAAGAGAAGAAAATGAGCGATAGGGTGGAGTTCCAAAGAATGGGTGACATTTTATGAATTGTGTCGGTGAGGATGATGGTGGAGACACTCTTCATGATGTCATTGGTGTGAAGTAGAGAGCGAGTAAGAGAACTTTCTTAGTGTCATCTATGATGCAATGTATGGGGACGCTCGTAGAGTTTAGAGCTGGCCGTAGGAATTAATCTGCTTTGATTTTGAGCTCGATGGTGGATTGTGATTCGATCTAATTCCACGAAATAGAAAAGAATATTTGTCATCATGATGATGTAATTCAAAAGTATGTTTTGTTTTACTGAACGATATTTATTTTATAGGGTTGGTTCTAACTCTTAACCTCAAAATTAACAAAATTATTAATATGTGCTAACAAAAAATAAATTAATCATGACGATTATTAGCTCTTTTATGTTTATCGTGATTTTATGCAAAAATAATATAGTTAACCATAAAAGATAATAAGAATATTAGCATTTATTTTGTGTAGTGTGGTCTTGTTCAAACTAGTTAACGGTAGTTTCATGCAATTTACTCATGCTACTAATACCAGTGCACTATTGTATCTCATCCAATATGGAGCAGCTTCGACTTTCTTAGAGGGCTTATTTTATGGCATGGAAGAGAGAATTAATGACATTCAATGCCGTTTTGGTCAGTATCGTCTCTGAAGATCATCCCACCACTTCTGTGAACCATTAACATGAAGATTTTAATCACATCAAAGCTCTACTTGCTTGGGTGAAATAACAACTCATGCATTATTTTTAGTCAACATGACATTATTACAATTTCAAAAGCAAAGAAAATTGAATTTACAAAAACTAACTTCACATAAACACAATGATCTCTTTTATCTTCCATTTCCATGCCTCTTCTTTTCTTCTCATTTATGCACTTTTTCCTTGCTGCACAAGAAATCCAGTACTATTAGTTTCAGAATTTAATCACAAAATCAAGTAATAATGCAGACGACACTCACTCGTTTCTCTTCCTCTATCTTGGCCTTGATCACGGAGTACATTGCCACTCCAGCTATGGCAATTCCAGTTCCTATACCTGTTTGTGTCGATATCTTGTTACCTGTAAAAGAGTAAATCATTAGATCAGATGCCATCTATAATATATGTCATAGCGTTTCGCAAAAATCCAGAAGACGTCAAATTTAAGAGGACTTAATTAATTTCAACTTACCAAAGACAATGATTGAGAAGCCAATCACAAACACACGTTTCAGCACGTTCCCAACTGCATGTGTGAGAGGAGCAACCCTCTCCAAGGTGTTGGTAGCCAACTATAGGATTCAAAAGGTAACCATGTGTTATCATCATCACTCTCAAACTCTCAATACCATACACAACTTAGGAAAAGTGTATCACCATTCAAAAACTTCGATTGTGTTTTTGTAGTAAATACTCGATCCATCTCAAAATAATGGTCCTATTTACCTTTTTTATCAAGTACTAAAGATTAGTGAAGTTATTGTGTCTTGATTTCCTCATGTCCTTGTATGTTAACCCACTAAGTGTTGGTAACTAAGGGGAAGGATATTTTTGTTTTTTCATGCATAATTAGCCTTCTAATAAGGAAAGTGGACATTCATCCAAATGAGGAAATAGGGAAGTCATTTGGGATGGAGAGAGTATCAATTTTCAAAGATGCAGAACGAATCTGGTACCTGATTGTAGAGATGGTAAAACATTCCCACCCAAAAGAGATCTGAGATGAACTTGGTCAGACCCACTTGAGCAATTGCATCATTAAACCCGTATTTCAACAGTTGAGGTCCCTCCAACTATACAAGTGAAAAACAACATGTTCAAACAATGGGTGCTTAAAATTCTTTATTGGGAATCTCTGTACTCAAAATAATCATCTACTCACAATGATGGCAGGTGGAATGCAGACAAAGAGAGCAATGATAGAGATGTAAGCATAGATGTTGGTGCTATCCATATCAGTCTGCAGAGAACAAGCAGCCATTAAAAAGATATATCGACAGAGTTGGGAAGTCAAGAATCAGGCAAGAGTAATATAACAGATTTCATACCATGGCTTTCTTGGAATAGATACTCCTGTAAGTGAACGAAATATTGGAAATCATAGCACTGATGAAGCCCAACCAGTTGAATGACAGTTCAGTCAGTGATGCAATAGAAACACCTGTATTCGATTTAACACTGAATCACCCATGGAAGTGGCATAATGTTTATAAAGTATATTACAATATATACAAACAGAATCTAGATCACGGGTTCAAGTAAGGGAAACAGGATGTGTTAACCACAAATATAACTGCATACATAAATTAAACTGCTCAAATCCTACAACGTTAGGAGCTATTACATATGTATAGAAACTCTTGAAACTAAAATAAAAAAGCTGAACTTTTCCCAAATCCATGATTTCACACACTTCGTAGTCTCATGAATTACGCAAGTATAATAAATATATTATACCGGTATAGTAGACTGATGGCCAGTGAAGTTTGTTTGCATGAAATGAGCACAAATTAGTTCTGAAATGGAGAAAATCTTACCTAGGACAACTGGAGCAAGAGACAACCAAAGAGTTATTGGTATGGATTGTCCTAGTATGAACTGAGAAGCAGCAGCATTGAAGAAGGGTTCAAGAGCTGAAACAAATTGAAATAATTAGCATTAGTGAAAAACATTCACAGGCATAGAACATATTGGACACCATTGCCGTAGCATCTTTTTTACAGGTTACCTTTGATTGTGTGAGTGAAGGAGACAGCAACTGCGGCGAATGAGACATTACTGGTCACATGGCCTAGTGCATGACATACAGCAACAGGTATCAACAGCTTCAAGAGGTTTGAGTCCATAGGCTACTCAAAAAAACCAGAAGAATTTATTAATCAGTATGAACACAAAAGTCTACGACGTGATACACAGATTCTGTCTATACACTGTAAAGACTTTAGAACATTAAAAAAAAATTCCCTGTAAGGAACATACTGATACAAATAAATCAAATGAACAGATATTAGTGGAGCAAATTGTTCTTTTAACCACCATTAAATAAATCAGAGGTAACATAATAGCGTGATATTTTTTTCATTCAAAAAATAGAACGAACTGTAAAACATTGAAGAAAAATTAGTCTCAAAGAGGTATAATACTTACAGCACGCTTGGGAAGGCCTACAGTCCAGCTGATCAAGCAGTACACCACCCCAACAAACAAATGGATAACAGACACAAAACTGCACACAACCAAAGCTCACATTCATCAAATGCTATGTTTTTTTCCTTATATACAACTACTTTTATCTTCTCAAAACGATTTCTCGAATTCCAAGAACAAATTAAACATATGTAATCCTACCCAATGACTTTTAACACAGTTGAATAAGATCAAACATAATTTATTTCCTGAAATAAGACCTCCAGCTACACAAATTTGCAATGATACGTAATAACTAAGTCATATAATATAGATGCCCTCAAGGGGACACCTTAGCGGTTTGAGGCTCACACTTCTTATTGAGAGTGTGTGAGTCCCAACCCTGTTGGGAGCGGGATGTGGAGGGTTTATGGGTAGATTAGGAACATGATGTAAAAAAACTCATATAATACGTATGTTTGGAACCATAACCACCATACCAAAGGTTTAAACACTTGAAAAGTTCATACCTTATTCTATCATTATAAGAGAAATTATTTATACCAATGTAGCTCAAAATCAAAAGATTGTAGTTGTAGTTATAATTGGCAAATAGAAGGAAAACATATAATCAGTGTATAATATGTGACTTACTAGGGATAGGGGAAGTAATTGTATATCTTCTTGTTGAGTATGTTGAATATCACATTCAAAAAGTACCTGCAAATTGGAAAATAATGTAATCTAATAACAAAATGTAGGCAAAAATTAAGGGCGGTGAAGAACAGAGAGAGGGGCATGACATGAGACTGACCACATGAAGAAGAAGAAACCAGTAACGAGAGCCGGATACTTGGTGAGGAACCCGACCGGAGCTACCTTGCCGTCCCTGAAACAACATTCAATTAATTAGTCTCAGACTGGCTCGTGTCCGGCGATTGAATCAGAACGGAGGAGACGGACCTCACCCGGAGGAATCTCCCTCTGCCGGAGGAGGAGAGGACGCGGCGGCGGAGGTGAGGATCGGCCTCAGGACCTCCCTCTTCCCCGCCAGCGACACCAACAGGGCCGGCCTCAGCTGCCTCCCGAACACAACATTCCCGCCGATGCACCGCGCCGGCGACGCCAACGCCACGCCGGACTGCTGCTTCCGGAGCTGCGGAGCCACGGCGGCGCGTGAGAGCACTCTCGACTCCATAGCTGCTGGGCTAAAGTAACGGGAGGGGGAGAAATGAACCAAGTCTTATCGACTTAACCTGCGCCGCGGTGGATAGCGTGCGCAGCTAAGTTAGTGTACAGTGGGAGGGAGATTTAAGAAGTACAACCGGGCGCGGGAGAGCGTGGACCGCGAGATGAATTGAGATGGAGGGTGGGAGGGAGGCGGGAGCAGGAGAATAGGGTGGGGCGCGTGGGAGGGAGTGGGAAGTTGTGGTGGGGCCCGCTTATCCGGAAGAAGAGGCTGGAGAGGAAGGGGATGTGATGGCCAAGCATGGAGGATTCATTCATGCATGGTTTTCAATCGTCCCTTATCGTCTCTTACCCGCTTCATTTGTCTGCACTTTAAACTATATCATAAGCCTATCGCTATTTCAGATCAAAGATATTTATTGCCAATTTTAATTTACTTACATATATACATGCCCAACACAATCTTTTTTTACTTGTACCCACACAAATGTCCATTCAAAAATCAATACTGTCCCAAGCAACAGATACATGGAGATTCAAATGACAGCAAAATTGTAACAAACTGTCATTAACATTTTCTTATTTTGTAAAACTGATAGTGAGCTTACGGATTTTTTAAACTTATGTAAAATTGTCAAAAAAAACTTTCAACTCGAGTTCGCTAGTTGTTCACTTTATTCCAAACTTGTCTAGATTTGATGTTTCACAAACGTCAGAGACGTGCGAGAGAATAAAAAATTGACCGGTTTTAATGTTTGGATGTGCACTTATTTTTTATTTATTTATAATAGGAGATTGAGAAGAGCCCATTAGAAGTCAGAAGACTTTTTTTAAGAGAAGTTCGAGAGAATCCCAATGAAGAGAGTTTAGGCTTTTATGAGAATAAGAGAGAAAAAAAGAAATATAATTTGCATTTCCTGAGATTCGAACTCGTGTCCACAAGGTATAACAAGCTCTAATATCGTATTAGAGGACCTACTCAGCTAAAAACTTAAGCTAATAATTGAATAACCAATTATAATTTTATAATCTAAAAGAACTCAAGTTGAAAAAATATATTTTAAATTTTAATTCAAAAAAAATCATTTCAATGGCATTTTCATCATTTTGGACAATTATACATGAGCTCACAACCACTTTTTACAAAAATGAAAGTTCGGGACTATTTGTAAGTAAAAAAATTATGAATTTAAAAAAAATCAAGTTTACTTTACTATGAAGTGAGATCAATGGGTCTTTCGATATAATTTTTGTTTGAGTAATTACAATAATCTCTCTATTCTACCCAAAAAAATTCTCCTCATTTATCCGCACCCAATCCAGATTCGATCCTTACAAGCAACATGGAAGTTAGACATTCCTCTCTTGTGCATGTATAGCCTATGGGTTTAGTTGATAGCTTCATACTCATGCTCATACATGCTACTTCGTGGCTTCTTTCTTTCACTCATTCCAGAATCTGTTTATAAAGTTTCAATCTTTACATAATCCTACTAACTTTTACCTTTTTCTTTTGTTTTCGTTTTTGAACCACATTTAACGATTCCACAGTCTCTACATATCTCCATGTGCTGTAAAACACACACAACTCTCTTGAGAATGTAGAAAATGAGAGACAAGGCTTAGAATAGAGCACAATAGTTTAGGTTACTTGACCATTTAAATAAGGTACATGTCGGTTTTCAAACAATACAACATCATCATCATAATAATCACACCCTCAGCCTCAGGTAAGGTACCTCTTTTATTTCAATAACCATTCTTTATCTTACTGGTCCCGTTCACTGCCTAATAACAGCGTCGACAGTAGCAGATCTTGCACGAAACACGCTCTCCCTGCCGCCTGTCTCCTCCTTTTTTCCCGTTCCTCATGACTCAGAGAAGGATCAAAACTGCAATGGAAACATCAAACTCATAGATACAAGGGGGCGTAGTAAAAAGATTCTGAATACATACATAATGCCGTGATGGAAAACCCATTAACAATATTTTCATGTCCTCAAAATCAACAAAGGGAAGCACAAGTTTGAAATCAAGAGATGTGAGTGAAGAGTGAAAGTCATTTGCGATACATACCTGGGAATAGGCAAGAGGTTCCTGCTACCACAAATATAAATAGCACTAACAATATATGCTTTGTACCCCTGAGACCCGAGTTATAACCTTCTCCATAAGATTACTCATGAAGATAAGCAAACTCTCATCCTCGTACACGAGGAGCAACAGACTAATCATGGTCAGGGTATACAAAATTTGTGATCACGTGCATTATATCTCGAAGAAACTCATCCGCATTCCGGACACAAAATGCCAGCATAGCAATAAGCAACAGCATGTTTTGAATTTTGAGGGTTATATATTGCGGTTAAAAGGGCCCACCAAGGTTTATTGTTGATTCTTCTGTGAAAGTTCAAAATTTCCCCAAAACAATTCAAACCAAGACACTCTTACAAATATGTCAAGTTGGAGTGAAAAATCTTTCTGAAAGGGTGATTAATACTAACCCGGCATATATCAAAGCGAGGTTACATTATTTATTTTCTTTGGGTCATGTACCTAGATTAAACCTAAAACCTTGCTGAAAGTGAAGTTACATTATGATAATTATTGCATCTTCACCAGGATATTAAAACTGAAGTATAAAAACTATAAGTCAATGCAGTGCATATTTTTCTTGATTTGGTACCAAGTAAACGGTTACCTTGATTTCCACATGTGTGAAGGTGCAACATTCTTCACGGGACTATCCTCTGTACAAGACACCACAGATTTTGAAATGTCTTCTGCTTCAGACGAAGGAAAATTCAATATAAGTGACGAAAGGAATGGATCAGTAGCTGCATTAGACACATTGGCATTGTTTGACCGATATCCACCGCCCCCAAGAAGCACCTGCAAATGAGCCTCACGAAGATCGCGGCCTAGAAGCGACAGTGCCTGACTATTAGGAATTGCAACTCTCCGTAACCTGCGACGTCTCTGCAAGTAACCTTCAGTCGAAGAAAACAGAGAATAGAATTTTGCTAACAGTAACACAATTGAGGATAGCACATGCATGACATTTTCAACTTTTATCAGAGATGTGAATATATAATGGAAATTTCTCCACTTATAAGGATATCTTCAACAAGTGTCCATGTTGGAGAGTGATGTGACCTAACATGTCCCGAGCAACTTTAACAGAGCAAATGGGACACACCTGCAAGAATTAGTGTATTAGTGATGAGTATCTTTTTTTCTCCTTTTTATATAACAATCAGAGAGCGGCGTATTTCGACTGCAGTGTCAATAAATGATGATACAAGAAAATAGTCAGGTCTCTAATTACAATTTATTATATCAGGTACTTAAATAAAAAGTGAACAAGAAAGACCGTGTCCAAGTTCGTTTATTTATTTACAGTTCGTTCTACTTGCAAATTTGAAGGTGATAGGTCATTCTCGTTTGATAAATTGATTATGTTCCTACTTTACTACGAGGTTTCTAGTGTTCAAAATTCAATGATAATATGCAGACCATGTCAATAGGAAGTGTGTTGTAATCTTTGTATTATGGAGCCACTCAAGGTAAGGCAGCTCTGTGGTAGTCTTAAGGGTATCGTCATGATTTCAAAATATTCTATGTTTCTGATGTTCATAGTTAGTTTCTATTCCATCATGTGCCCTTCACCTATATTGAGGATCCATACAGAGGAACGCTAAAAGGAATAACGGTGTGGTGGTATCTTTATTTAAACAGTTTATGACATGTTTGTGTTGGTGCATTGGATCCTATGCGTGCAAAATGAAATTCAAAATAAATAGATCGAGGCAAAGAATATTTTCTAACATGGTCACAACACAGAGCAATACAAGTACTTTGCATGATGTAAATGTTTTAAGCATACTTTCATGTGTATAATTCCTATTCTCTCATGTCCTTTTAATCAAGTGGATGTTCAGAATGCATAAGCATCAAAAAGTCTCGACTAAAGGGAAGCTATGGTGCTGTCTTCAGAAAATCCTTCACATATTTGTGTTCAAGTATTTCATCAGATATGGAAAAAAAGGACAGAGAAAGGCAAACTCTTCTGAATTTAGTCACAGCGAGCAACAAAAAGAGTAATTTTAAGCTCTATAGATAGTTTTAGAGAACAATCTTTCTTACACATTGGTGTTGAACAATGTCAATGATAGTATTTTGAAACTCAACTTGACCGAGTTTTGAAACTCGTTCTCGGTAGCTCAATTTTACCGACTTCATAGTTGATCAAAGTTGGTCAAATGGTATTTTTATATTTTATATATGCTTTGAAACTATTCTATAGTTTTTGCTTTTGTTTTAACTTACAAAATTGTTTGAAAGTATCTTATTTTACTAAAATATTGTAGTTTTTGTCTTTCATGTGAATTATATATGAATATATGCATATCTAATATCTATTTAATACAAAACTAGTTTTGTCGATTTCTCCCTGGGTCCTCAAAACTCCTTATTTTTGTCTCGCCGAGTTCTCCTCAATTCTGAGTTTTAGAACCTTGGTCAATGAAACTAGTGCCCCTAAAATATCCAACTTGTCCGATTATTCCTGTATTAGTCCCCGATTAATCCTTTAATCCGATTAGTCTCCGACTATTCCTTGATTAGTACCCAGAAGGCCTTCTCGCCCGTCTGGCGCCTAACGTTTGTTTAGAACACTTATTGAAACTGAACTAGCTTTCTTATATTTAGATTGAAACCCACAATTCTATAAAGTACAAATGTTCATTTCAAAAAATACCGAAAAGATGTACCCCTTCATCCGACTATGAGTGTCTTCATTTCCCACATATGTTCTCATATCCAAGCACTACGTGGTGGTAAATAACTAATGAGAATTGACTTTATTGACATTAAGAGGAAAACTAAAACAATACATAACAAATTCATGTTGCTTGAAAGCTCATATTTCTAGATTCCTTACACAGTCTTCGCTTATGATAACAATGAAGATAGAAGTAAGCTAGATTATATGCTGCAGATGTTGTAATGCTTCAGTCAGTGTGTGATCTAAAGCTCTGCCCTTCTCTCAACAAGTTGACAAGGAGCAACCATGTAATTGTCTATTGGATATATAAGTACTCATGTTCCAAAAGGAATGTTCTGGTTTTTTTAACATAGGTGTCTACGCTAGGAAATGACATGCTTAGGTGACCAATGATGTATGAGTTAGTTATTACAGAGGAATGGATTAAAGCAAGGGAGCTAGGGACATTGGCACCAAACAACTTTACTAATCCTTAATTTCAGCAAAAGATGAAAAGTGCCAACTTTTCTAGGAAAGGGGCGAGTATTCTCTTCACCATCAAAATCAAGCATCATAAACTACATATTTATTTGAGACAGAAACACAGCCTTCAACCAAATCAACATTATCACCCAAATCTTTTTATTGATTCAAGTTCAAAAAAAGGAAAGATAATAAAATACCAACAAGAACAATATCCAATAAATCCATGCCTCACAAATGAACAAACCAAAGCAAAATTTCATAAAAATTAGCTCTTGCCCACCAAGCCCAGAATAAAATCCCATTTCCCCAAAGTAGAAACTAAAGTTTCATTTTTGCTTGGCAATATGCATCCACAAACAAGAAACGATATAAAGATGCCAAAAACACACTGATCTTAAAGCAGAAAACACCACAAACAACAATCAGCAAACACAACCCATTTACAATGCATATATACACACAAACAAAATTATACATTCATAAATGAAAATAATTGTGAAAGAAATAGGGGGAAGAAGAAGAAAGCAGACCGTGACTTTGGAGTCGCAAGAGTGTTCATCTTCGAGATGCGAACAAAGAGAGGCTATGTCGAAATCCACGTAACAGTAAGGGCAGGGGAAATCTGGTCGGATCTCGTCCTCAACCTCGAAATCATCGATGCTCAACCGATCCAAATGGGAGCTGTGATGATGGTGCTGCAACGCGTACTGGCGCTTAGCGGCGGCGAGGCGTGAGGTCCAGAAATCCGAGTCCATTGAATTTCAAATCAATGGAAAAATTTTACACAGGGAAAATATATATGTATATATAAATCTCTTTTGACTATAATCTATTTTTATTCTTCATAATAACACTCTCTGCCCCCACAAATCTGAACCCAACAAACAAATTCAATGGGAAATTTTGGGGAGGCTGTGAATTTTGTTTTGAATGGATTGTTTTAGGACCAATCCGACTTTTTTTAAGGAAAGAAAATCGTTTAACCTATGAGCGGAAATGTCAAACGGGTGGTGATGATTTCAGCAAATGTCGGATCCCAAAATGTCTTTGAGTTGCTGTTCAAAGAGCTGTGTCGGATGGGCCCTACTGACAAATGTAATAGATAAATAAATGTTATGCATATCGAAATAATAGATGACTAATTTTTTTAAAAGAATAATTACAAAAACTATCCATGTATTAAATTTGTTTTGCACAAAGTCTTCGTCTCCAATTTTTGTTGTAAAAATTTTCTGATTATCTTTTATTTTTTACATCGTTAGTGTAATTCCGTTGAAATAGACGAAAATTTTGATTTTTTTTATAATCTCAAATATACCCTCACCACTTTGTATATAAAGTTGCAAAAACCGTTTCATATATGATTGTACTTTTGAAGAAAGTCTCCGTATACAATGCACTTTTTGCACAAT
>JAYMTQ010001948.1:0-12343 GCA_036897385.1 Geranium incanum
GGAGGTCACTGTTCTCATCGGGTTATGGTGGAAGAGAGAATGGGGTTGAGAGGAAAAGGGCCAGTGAAGATTGGGTTGGGGATGGGTTGATTGGGTTGCCTGGTCTGGGTCTCGGTCTGGGTAGGCAGAAGAGCATTGCAGAGATCATTCAGGTGAAAAAAGTTTTGATTTTTCACTGATTTGTTTCTTTGTTCTTGATTCTTAAATTTTTATGTTTATGATTGTGTTCAAATATCTAGTGTTGCTTAAGTTGAAGCCTTGGAGTGTTGGATTGGTCAGTTTGGTCCTTTTCATTAGTTAGATCTTTGTTTTATATTTTTGTTTTTCCAGTCTGTAAGATCCTGGTTTATACTCATAAGCAAGTTCTTGTCTTTTCTTATCTGTGAATTAATGTAAGTGTTAGCTTAATTGGGAGTAGAATCTTTTGATGCCCACATTTCAATTCTCAAAGAGTTGGAACTGAATGTTCTGATAAGTATGTTCCCTACTTCTAATGGGTGTGTGTTAATTTTTATTAGTAAGGTTTGTTTTCTTATGTGAGAGTTAACTGGCCGATATATAACTTGAAACTTGAGGCTGGAGTAAAAGTGGCTTTGATGATTTGGTTCATTTTAAATTGTTAAAGGGTTTACCTAGATTTTGTGCGTTCAAGTTTTGTGCAAACTTTTGTTAATTGTCAACCTAGTGTAGTTTCTTTTGATGTGTAAACTTTATTTCTTGCTTAGTTTGTTCGTGCTTTAAATTTTGCACACTGCTTTTTCATGGTGGTGGATATGTATCTCAAGTAAAAAGTTCCAATGCAGGATGATATGAGTCAGCATCCCTCTCGCCCAATTAGCCGAAATGCATTTGATGACGGTGTTGAATCATCCGAAGCCCAGTTTGCTAATCTGATTGAGGGTGTTTCTGCATCTCAAAGCATTGGCCTGCCAGCTTCTCATTCTTATGCTTCTGCTGTAGGTGGTTCATTGTCGAGAAACTCCACACCTGATCCGCAACTTCTAGCTAGGGCTCCTAGTCCTCGCAATCTGCCAGTTGGAGGAGGAAGAGCCAGCTCTTTGATTAAGAGGAGCGGTAATGGGCCTAACTCATATAATGGTGCTTCATCGGGTTTAAGTGAATCTGCAGAACTGGCGACTGCCTTTTCTGCCTTGAATCTATCAACCAATGGTTTGGTAGATGAAGAGATTCATTCACTGTCTCAGATTCAACATGAGGTTGATGTTAGCCATAACCTCTTCAATTTACAAGACAATCAGAGCATTGCAAAACAGCATCCATACATAAATAATTCTGAGTCCAGGCGCCTTCATCTGCAGACTTCTCCAAAAGCAGTTGGAGGGATTTATCCAGATATGGGTAAAAGCAGTGCGATTGGGATGGGTCTGAAAAATTCGTCCTATACAACTCTGAATGGTGGAGGAAATTCGCCTTTGAACTATCATAATATGAATTCCCCGATTCCAAACTATGGTCTTAATGGTTATGCTATCAATCCTGCATCGCCTCCCATGATGGGCCAACATGGCAGTGGTCATTTGCCTCCTTTGTTTGAAAGTGTTGCTGCTGCTTCTGCCATGGGAATGAACAGCTTGGATTCCCGAGTACTTGCTGGTGGTTTGTCTTCAGGGCCAAATTTGATGGCTGCAGAGTTACGGAATCTTAGTAGAACAGGAAACCAAGTGCCCCTCATGGATACACAATATCTTCGGTACTTGAGATCTCAAGAGTATGCTTCAGCTCATTTTGGTGCTCGTAATGACCCCACATTGGATAGGGAAGGTATGGGTAATTCATACATGGATCTACTTGACCTTCAGAAAGCTTACCTGGGTCAGCTGCTTCCACCTCATAAATCACAGTATGGTGTCCCCTACCTCGGTAAATCTGGTGGCTCGAGTCATGGTTATTATGGAAATCCAGCATTAGCTCTTGGAATGTCATATCCCGGAGGCCCATATGGATCCGGAAGTCCTACAGGAAATGGTGAACAGGACATGCGATTTGCTACTGGGATGAGAAACCTAGGTGGTGGTGTCATGGGAGCTTGGCATTCTGAAGTTGGTGGTAACTTGGATTCTTTACTGGATGAGTTTAAGAGCAGCAAAACTAGATGCTTTGAGCTATCAGAAATTTCCGGTCATGTTGTTGAGTTTAGGTAATTGCACACTGGTAAATCCTTCCCTGTTAATCAAAGTCTCCAGCCAACTAATTCATATGTTTTTATGACAGCGCTGATCAATATGGTAGTAGGTTTATTCAACAAAAGCTAGAGACGGCTTCAGTAGAAGAGAAAAACATGGTTTTCCATGAAATCATGCCTCAAGCCCTCTCACTAATGACAGATGTTTTTGGTAATTATGTGGTTCAGAAGGTACTTCTTGAACATGCTTATTGATGTTTTATGGTTTCATGATTATGCGTCTTTAAGATTCAATCTAATTCCTTTTCTGAGAATTTTAAACACTTGGACGTGACTAACAGTTTAGCTCTTCTTTAGTTTTTTGAGCATGGCTCTGCATCCCAGATACGAGAACTGGCCGATCAGCTCAGTGGACATGTGCTGACCCTTAGTCTGCAAATGTATGGCTGCCGAGTGATACAGAAGGTAGATGCATTCAGTAACTCAAAACATGTTGGACTCATACGAAATAGTCTTGCATGCTTATCAAATATCTGCTATTTTTTTTCTCATGATAGTCAAAAGCACTGTACTCATTTGTGCTATGTTCATGACATTGTTGGTAAGAAATATCCTCACTTTCTCCATTCCTTGGTACATTCTACTGGCAATAACGGTGGATCTTCATTTTTATCATGCATCATGTTTTTAATGATGCTTGCAAATAAAGTCCTATAATTTTGTCCTATCCTATTATATGTTTGACTGGATTTGATGATTCTAATCTGAGGTGGTATTTGAATCTGATGGCATATCCTTATTGCTGGAGGTTAAAGAGATTAAAGATTGTCTTTGGCCATCTAGTGCTGGTGGAATGATTGGGATGGATAACATCATTTTTTTCTATGTTGTGCTATTGGAGACTGTTGTGGGCTTAACACATTTTGGTACAATTGTTCAGGCTATTGAAGTAGTTGATCTGGATCAGCAGACTAAAATGGTTATTGAGCTCGATGGTCATATCATGCGCTGTGTCCGAGATCAGAACGGGAACCATGTCATCCAGAAGTGCATTGAGTGCATTCCAGAAGATGCAATCCAGTTTATTATTTCAACATTTTACGATCATGTTGTGACGCTGTCGACTCATCCATATGGCTGCCGAGTCATCCAGGTCAAGTAATCTTGTTTTTCTCATCAAATATTGTCTTATATGTTTGTGTGCATGCAATTATTTATATTATCTATTTTGCTTGTTCTGATGTTAAATATATTTGCATACAGAGAGTTCTTGAGCACTGCCATGACCCCAAAACGCAGAGTATAGTGATGGACGCCGTTTTGCAATCTGTGGACATGTTGGCACAGGACCAATATGGAAATTATGTTGTTCAGGTTTGTTGTATTTCTGGAAGCTTTCTCTGGCCAATCTTATTGTACATGTTGGTCATAATTCCGTCCTCTTCCCTATGGAAATTTTTGGCAGTCGATTATAATCATGAGTAAGGGAATGAATGATCTAATACTAATTATACCAAAATGCTGCCGTTAATCCTCTACCATTGGTTTTCTTTTCTATGGAATTAAACTATTTATATTTTTACTTTATTCTTGTTTTCGGATCTTTGACTTGTTATTGGTACCATATCTCTACAGCATGTGCTTGAACATGGAAAGCCAGTGGAGCGTTCAACCATCATTACGAAATTATCCACGCAGATAGTTCAAATGAGCCAACAGAAGTTTGCTTCTAATGTTGTTGAGAAATGCTTGTGTTTTGGAACTCGGGCAGAACGCCTGATCTTAGTGACTGAGATGCTCGGTACAACTGATGAAAATGAACCTCTTCAGGTTTGCGTTCTTTTCCTGTTACTGTTAGTCAAGTGTAATGTTGCGCTGAAAGTTATCTCCTGCTTATAGTTTAGCTAGGTTTAGAATTAGTTTTGTTTTAATTTAACAGTTAAGTTCTTATAGTTTTTTTGTATAATATTAGTATATGTCATAAATGTAGTCATTTTAATGAAAACTTGTCCTCACTGATAACAAAACACAATCTTAATCCTCACCGTGGTTTTTTAGAGGTTACGCTCAGGTTTTATGGTCAACCTGTGAATTCTGTTTTGTGGTTTCTTGCATTGTTCAGGCGATGATGAAAGATCAATACGCCAACTACGTTGTACAGAAAGTGCTGGAAACTTGCGATGAACAGCAACTTGAAGTAATCCTGAACCGTATAAAAGTTCACTTGAATGCTCTGAAGAAGTATACTTACGGGAAGCATATAGTCGCCCGTGTAGAGAAACTCGTTGCAGCTGGGGGTACTAATTCTCCATAACCCATACTCCTCACCCCTCTTTTGTCTTCTGTTTTGTTACTTAATCTAATGGGCGGTCTTGTAATTCCGCAGAGAGGAGGATTAGCTTTCAGAGTAGCGGTGCGCATGCACATCAGCATCCCGCTGCTTAAGAGGATGGCGGGCGATGCAGACAATAATGTACAGTTAACTGAGAATAGTATGGACAACCCTCCCTCCTTCCCTCTCCCGCCTTTTTTCTTTCTTTCTTTCTTTCTTTTCACATCTTCTATCTATTTGTTTTTAGATGGATAGGAGGTGGTTTAAAATAAAAGTGACTGGCTGTACCATGTAAACTGTACATTGGTGTTAGTTTGAGGATAGATATACCTGGTGAAGAGACACCTCAAGAGAGTGAGGACTGAGGAGTTCAAATTATTGTACTAGTTTTGTTTTAAGGGTCTGGAAAGGGTGTTGGTTGTGACTGTATAAAACGTTTACTGTTGGTGTTGGACAACTTTTAAGTGTGTGTATCAACCTTGCTGCTATTGCTATCTTTTGTCTACTATTGAATGCATTATTTTAACATCTAATTATGTGACCATTTGCTTTGAAAGTTCTGTGTGTTTTTCATTTGGGTCTACAGAATTCTTCATGTAGAGATTCTTGTATGAGCAGCATGGATTGTTGCTGCTGACTATCTGAAAATGAATGAATAGGTTAGCAATGTTAATAGGGAATGGAAGAGTAGGAGAAAAGTAGTGAATTCAAGACATTTTAACATTCTGAGCCCAGGAATGTGGATATGGACTTTTTATCCTTTGAGAAACAATACATGCATTTTGCTTATCAGTGCCTCATTTCGAAATCAATATTTCAAGTTTGAAACTTTTTTTGTTGATATCCTAATAATTTTTAAGTTATACTTAAAGTAACGGCGGTTAAATATAACAGAATTGATGTGTAAAAAATTCAAAATGACCCTAATGCTTAATTTTCAGTTTAATAATTATTTGATAAATATGGAAAGACTATTTTACCCCTACTTAAACAATAAACTAATATGATGATTCAATGATATATTGGTCTTTACAAATGACAAATTTAAAAAATTAATTAATTAAAAAAACCCTAGTGAAATGACCATATGCCCCTTCTTCAACCTCATCCTCTCTCTTTCCTGGACCAGTCCTCCACTCCTTCTTTCCCTTCTCCTTCACAGAAGTCCCCAAAACTCTCTCTCTCCCTTAACCTCCATTTCTAAACCAAAACAACTCTTTCACGCATTTCGTCGAACACCTTATGGGCACCACCAACCCATCCCCCACGAGCAGCAACATCAGCTCCGGGAAGCAAAACCCCGAATCCGAGAACACCGGTCAAATCGGACGGCTCCAACGCCAGTTTCAGGAGCTACCGCGCGTCGTTGAAGCCGCACAAAGGGAACGACACCGGGTGGGAGGCTATTCAGTGGCGAATTGGGGCTAGGCCATTTCTGGATGCTGAAGAAATGAATTACTCTCCGGGTCAAACAGAGGTCGATGGTGAGAAGATAACAACTTTTGAATCTCTCTCGTTGATTTCAACCGATTATGGTTGATACTTGCGACGCTCTGCTAGAATAAGAACAAGAAGAGTCGTCCAACTCCAAAATTTCGATGGATCTGTTCGTCTTTAAGAAACGCGACGGCTTTACACGTGGCCATCTGGGTTTCGCTGATTCCTCCGGCAACGTTCTCTACCAGATGCTCAAATCCCATCCCTGATTCGCCCATCAATCGATCGTTTTTTATCGTCGACGCCGCCAAAGAAACCCTCCTTTACATTCACCCAAACCCTAAAAAGGTCAGTCTTGATCATGGCCGTTGATTCCCAGATTAGTTGAATTGTCCATTTGATCTTATCTGTATCTATGTCTCGATTTCACATCAGAGCGGGTCTTGGCATGTTTATGGTGGAGACGGTAGTGAAGAGCTGAATTTTAGAGTGCAGAGAACAGTGACAAGCTCGCAAGAACTGAGTTAGAGGTGTTGATTGGTGGTGAAAATGAAGATGCCTCAAAAATGAAGGGAAAGGAGGACTGGTCCAGAAGAGAGAGAGAGAGAGAGGAGGTTGAAGAAGGGGCATATGGTCATTTCACTAGGGTTTTTTGAATTAAGTTATTTTTTTAGTTTGTTATTTGAAAAGACTAATATATCCTTGAACCATAGCATTAGCTTATTGTTTAAGTGGGGATAAAATAGTCTTTTCATATTTATCAATTAATTACCAACTGAAAATTAAGCATTAGGGGTATTTTGGACTTTTTGCACATCAATTCTGTTATATTTAACAGCCGTTATCTTACGTGTAACTTAAAAATTGTTGGGGTATCGGCAAAAAAAGTTTCAAACTTGGGGTACTGATTTCGAAATGAGACAAACTTGGGGTACTGACATGGAATTACCCTTTATCTTATCAGTGAGGCTTACGCCTCGCATTGCTAAGGAAAAACACCTCAAAGCTCATTTCCGCAATTTTAAACCTTGTATCTATGATTAACGCTCGATTGTTGAAGACAACCTTCTATTGTCCGTAAAATGAAAACCCCTATTGTTTTCTATTTATTTTTCGATAGTTTAATGGTTTGCTTATTAGGTTCAAGCTCATGCCTATATCTATTTTCCTCTATAGTTTTGTTCTTAGACCATTATTTATGTGCATCTTTTGTAGCCTGCTGGCACAACGGCAAATCATTTGATAGACCAAGAGGCTGCAAACTTGCTGCAAGTAAACAAGGAGCTACATGCAAAGTGAGTGCATTATAATATTACACATTCTATGGCAATTTGTCAACTCTTCATACATTTATTATGCTGCCTAGATTGGTATTGAGGTTCAATTGTGAAAATTAGTATGTTTTCTTGCATGTCCCATTTGTATTGAATGAATGCTTTTTAACGGGAAGTAGTAATTTTAGTTGATGAATGATTCCAAATTATGACCAGCTGTTATCATCTCTTAACATCATTCTCACTGGGCACTTGTTTGTATTCATCTTTCAGATGCTCGGTCTATGAGCAGAAACAGAAAGAACTTAATCTCAAGGTACTTAATGTTCTACCGAATCTCGGCACTACATATTTGTCTGTACTTGGATACACTGTCATTATGCCATAATTGTGGCGAATTTCACTTGAATGTTACATCATAACTGTTGCATAAAGCATTTTGAAAATATAACAGCAAATTAGGACAAAAGGAAATGGTATTGTGTAAATTAATGAGTTAACTTGAAGTAAAAAACACTTCTTTATGGTTGTTACTTTTGTAATAATAGCGGGGAATGTAATTATTCTTACTTTACAGGTGACACGGCTTAGAAATGAAATAGCCGAGCGTCGAAGAGAATTTACACGGATGGTGGGTGAAATAAAGTCGTTGGGCACAGTGAAGGAGGAGGGAACGAAAATACATGTGTAGATCTTGTAGGTTGTGCTTCAATTCTTTCATTTGTATAACAATGTTGTGTTTGTAGTTTTGAAAGAATGATCTTGATCTTAGAAACAGTTCTCCTGTAAATAGAGTAGGGAGAGTTGAGGTCCATGGGCAACAAGGCTGCGCTGCTCCAGTAGATTGTTTATTCAGATCGTCTGCGCCCGGAGGCAGAGACACTTTGCAGTTAGATTTTTTAGGTTTGCCTAGGACATGACCTTGTACAAAAGTCGCAATGTGTAAAAATGTGATTTAAGCATTTGAAGTGTTTGTAGCATTGATCAATTCTGCATTTTAACAAAACATCATGAGGAAGCTTGAAGAATGACCAAATGCAAATGGAACTCAAGGGCATGTCTTGCCCACCTGCCCATTGGCTTCACTCATTTTCTTTATCTTTCATGTTTTTATCCAATTCATATGAAATAGCTGCTTGAAAAAAATACTAATTTCATAAGACTAAAGTTACATCATCTTGCATCTGTGACATTTAAAGCAATGGATTCTTGATTTGCCTTTGCAATCTATTTTGCTATGACTGTCCTAGCAAGCAGTGTTTGGCTCTAACCCATGGATCAACCTCAGTTCTACACTACACACGTTGGTGAATGATGACAAGGTCTGTCTGAGTAGGAGAAACCAAACTTGCATTCCTCAACCACAGAAGCATAACTACAAGGATTGAAGGTGACAAGACATATTATAGTCCTTGGAAATAGAGATGGCAATGGCGCGGGTATGACCATATTCGTATTCTCACTTATTTACTTGAGCATGTACTTGTACCCGGTCATTTATCGGGTATCTGATCCAATCAACGTCAGAGGGTTATGGACATTTTTAAACCCGTACTCGAAAGTAAATATATAAGTAATTGAAAAAATAAATACAAAAACATGATCATATAAGTTACCGATCACAATAAAATTCACAGTTCAAGTTTCCAAACGTAATATAGTTCACAATTTAAGCCGATGATGATGATATTTTTGTTGCTGATGTGTTGTTATAGAGATATAAAACAAATGACTCAAAACTAAAACCATTTGGAGTTCAAAGATTCATAAATCTATTATATATTTAAAAGTCATACCTAGGGTTTTCACGTGGCGCATTGCATATTGCTTCTTTCCCCTCTTCCCAGCTTCCTACTTATTCGTTCGCGTTTGGAATATTTGGGACGTTACGCGATTCACGATTTCTATTTCCTCTGCAGTGGGTCGTTTTGTTTGTCGATGTTGTCGTTTTTTTATTAGAGATCCTATCGGTCATCGATTCTTCAATGCTCGTGTAACTGGTTTGGAGACTTGAATGTTGGTCATCAATCGTTCCTCATTATTATGCACTTTTAGTTGTCATTTCTAATATGGGATTTGTGAGTGCCTCGTTTATTTAAATTGATGTTGTCAGACTTGTATGCAACTGGGACAGTTTCCGGTGTGTATGGCCTTGTGATACTGTGTGTATGTGCATATTATACAATTTCGATGTAAGTTCCATTCTTGATTTGTAGTTCGTAATTGTGATGTATTGCATTTTCATCTGTAATCCATATTTGGCGTAGTGGTCAGATCTGGTTTAAGTTGCTCTTGGTTCTACTTACAGACCCCAAATTCGTCGGTTGACATTTGAGAATTTTAAATTGTACTGTGATTTGGGGTTGACATTGAGTCCGGACGATTTGTATGGTTGCGATGAGTTTTGGATTCGGTGGATGCACAGAGGGTTATGGTGAATTTGGGCGAGGTTTGCAATTTGTTAAGGTGATCGGCAAAAGCGGTAGGATCGATGTTGTTTTCAATTTCTGCTTGGACTGGGCTTCCCATATTTCATCGACACGGTTTAGTTGAGTAGTATTCTTATTGGGGTTATGCTGTGATCCGGTTTGTTTTTTTGTGTGAATTTATACCTTCGTGTGAATGATTGATCGGATTGATTGTTCTGTTATCTGTAGGTTCAACCAAATATGATTTAGTTTTTTGTATGAGTCTGTATCGTCCGGTACTTTGTTGTGTATTATTTTCAAGTATGATAGTGTTGTTCAAATAGGTTAGTTATGGTGTCCCATTTTCCCAGTTTTCATTGTTGCATTTTTGGTATCGATTTACGGCTTTCCTCGAATTTGGAGATCTAGCCCCTTTTTCCTAGTATGTTTTTCATATCTTCTTCACAATCTGAGTTTTGATGTATGGTGTAGTCGGTGTGTCGACCTTAACGAATCTTCCAGCCCATATTTTGATGGAGATCGTTTGTAGGTTGCCGATATGATCTTATTTCGAATCGTGCTATGAAAGGGGTCTAGATTTGTTGCGAACCCGGAACTCCGTTTTAGTGATTGGTCAGTTGTCGGTAGGTTTATCCAAATATGGTTTAGTGTCGTATTGTGAAAGGGGGCTAGATTTGTTGTGAACTTAGAACTCCGTGATAGTGATTGGTCAGTTTCCGGTAGGTTTATCGAACTATGGTTTAGTATTTTACATGAATATGTACAATTCGTGAGGTCTAAATCAAAAGTTAATAAAAAAACTTTTTCCAAAGCAAATATTGATTTGGCCATTTATTTTCAAATCAATCATATTTAGGTCATTTTAAATCATTTTTGAACCCTATTTGTTAGGTGGGTCTCAAGTAACTACTTTTGTTGCTTTATGGACGACACTATCTTTTATTGTTATTTTGATTGCAAATTTAATGTTTTTGGCTATGAATCAAATTCAAACTTGTCTAATTCTACCTATAAACCTAACATAAATAAAAAACCAACTGGTTTTAACCTGATAGAACTAATAACCGAACCATTTCGTCATTTATCGATTCCGGATATGGTTTCAATAATTGAAGAATTGGAGGACTGGATCCAGTTCTTACCAATCCGGGTTCCAGAACTGTGCCCACCCCTAAAATTACTTGAGGTAAGTTGAAATTAAATTACCTCAATAATTTCAGATTAATCATGTAGAACTTAGCACCAAAGTCGAAACCGAGAGCGTAGAGAGGTCAAGTAGTGGCAATTAGGGTATCGGGGGACAAATCGGCCTTCTATAACTGCGATGAAAAGGGCAACCATTTTTCAAGGATAGCTTAATTCAAGGGATATTTGATTACATCTTCAACCTCAATATACTTGGTATGTGCTTCGCTTTGCTTCTCTAATACATTATAAATTTCTCATGTTTTTCAATAATACTAACCATAGTTAGCGTGATAATATGGCGGTTTACAAAATGAATAGGATGATTATGGTTAATTTATTTTTGGAACGGTATGTTTGAAATTTGGTAACATAATAAACCTACAAAGTACACCACGATGCTATGCAATTTTCCTTATTATATATTAGGGTTAATTTGCAAAAGACTTTGAAGGTTAACTCGCAAATTTTGCAATTTATCACCCTTAACTAACCAAAAGTCGTGAGTGAAGTCGCAGATGTTTCATGAAATAAGCATGATATTGTTGGTTATAATCCATATGTTAACGATTTTGTTGTTTAAAAATCATCGTTAACTAAAATAGTAAAAAATACGTGTCATTTTTTGATTAGCAAATGATGAAATTTTATTGATGAAATTAACATAACTTTCAAGAAGGAAAAAGATTAGCCAAAAGCATCAACAAAGCTAGAAAGAAACAAAAGAAAGAAAAAAATAGGAAACAAGAAAACAGAAGAAACATAAAGAAATCGTGATAAATCAGCGTGACGACTTGAGCTTGCTCAAATACTCACATGACTTGTAAAGCCAAGTTTCTTGCAAACATTCCAATCTTGAATTGCATTATTTCGAAGATTACGTTGGGTTGGAAATTTAAGAATCATAGGCGAGCACGACTGAGAGGAGGCAACAACAGACATTTTGATGAGGAGTTCACCCGAGGGACCCGGTGGCTCCACTGGGCAATAGAAAGAACAGAGTCATGTTATGGTGACGTCTCCGACGGTAAACCAACGGAACGGGATTCCATCGTCTACGCCTTCTTTTTTAGAATGTGTCAATTAATCAATATTCTCATTGGACTTCTGTGCCAATCTCCTACCTCAAAATCGGCGGTGCGTTGTCGTTTCTTAATTTTATTTTTATAATTTAGTGTATTTTGTATTTTAACACAATGTAACTTAAAAGAAAGTTAACAATGTCAAACTGACACAAAGTGGCACTTGGGACTCTAATTGTAGACTTGATTTTAGATGATGGTTATGAATGTTTCTTTTGTACAATTTAATAATCATTTATCTTTAATTTACGAGTTCCCACCCTAACAGTTCCAGGATCACACTTACATCAAGAGGTCGTATACTAAGTTTTGTTTACCAAAAAAATGAATTAATGGCTCATAATTTATAGGTCAAAGTCAAATATCAATGTCACGTTTTCGCAATTGAGGGTTAATCTATTAACTGATATACATCACTATCTGCAAGTCAAGAAGATTATAATAGACTAATGTGACGACCC
>JAYMTQ010001949.1:0-12343 GCA_036897385.1 Geranium incanum
TATATTAATAATTTTTTTTTACAAATTATTAATAAAAATGGGTTGATGTCAGGATGACGTCAGTGCATTTTCCTCCAATTTTTGAACCTCAACCAGAACTCGACGGCCACCTTTCTCGTTGGTTTGGTAGTCACCAACGACGACGTTGGCAGCGTCGGCGGATCTGGACCACCGATTGACAATCGCCTGAGACACACCATAACGATGTGGTCCGCTGAACCAAACGCTCTGAACTTCTCCGACTCCGACGTTCTTAAAAATCATTGAGCTCTGGTGGGCCCCAAACAGTGTCACACGGGCATCTGATTAACGTGTAAGCACCCGCAATCGTTACAAGTAATAAAACCAGTAAGACCAGGTCGAATTCACAATGACCAAATGAAGTTAACTCAATTCAATTCAGACTATCGTGAATAAATTAAATTGTGTAATAATGTATATACATATATGTGTGTGTGTGTATTTGTTAGTGTAAAATTAGTAAATGGGGGTGACAAATAACACAAGCATGCATAATCCTACAAATCAGAGAAAACTATTCAACTTATCATGCAATCAACGAATATCCTATGTCTGCAAATATACCAACTACACTACTCGGTATTGGAGTCGGTCTTAGGTTGACGTGTCTTCTAGTTCTTTCAAATCGGAAACACTCTGACTCCACTGAAAAAACAACAATTACGGGATAGAGGTTCCGAAGAGTTCAACCTCCTGAACTGCAATGTGTTGGTCGCCCACATACCCTCTCAGACTCGGCATCGTGACTCTTACAACCCAACATTCGTCAATATCAAGCAACTGAAATATAAACGACAATTCAAGTCTCCCATGCATTCAAAATCAAATCGAAATTCAATAATTTATAGATCCAAAACATTCGATTTGACACCCGTGATTGTGGGGGATTATCCCATTATCATGGTGCTATACCATAATAACATCAATTTTAACACGAAGTTGGAAAGAGAAAAGAGAAACAATGAAACCCTAGTCCCAATGGGTTGAAGATAATGTAGTCGAATCTCTCCTGGATAGCGCGTATACTTATTGTTCTATAAATCATTGCAACCAAAATAACTGTCAACGGCCTTTAACCTTCTCTCAAATCCTCCAATGTCGCCTTGGGAGCTTTTGGCCGTTGCCCTATGCTCTGGGAACCCATATGTCAAAAATTAGGTCAAAAATCGGCTTTTAAAAGTGAAGTCGCACAATGCCACGGGCAAATGACATGGAGGTACCATTGGCCCGTGCCATTTCCTTTTGATTATTCCCTTTTTTTGCTACTGAAACTTCAAAGGCACGGGATAATGGAATAAGGGTGCCATTGACCCCTGAATTTTTCTTTCTCTTCTGCCTCTTGTAACTTTAAAGGCATGGCTCCACCCCAATGGCATGGCCCTGCCATTGAGGTCGTGTCATGCTCTAGACGTCCAGAATTGCCAAAACGTCCTTGTATAAATTTGTATATCTTCGAATTTCGTTCATTGTGGTGTATAAATTCATCATATTTGAAGCTCTATTGTTCAAGTTAAGCTCTCTACAAGTTTCAGCGGCAATTAGTCTCTAAATGATAATGAATTTACCCATTTCTGCGCGACAAACACTCAACAACTTGTAAATGCATAAAGGAGCACAATGATACCTTTTTTTTTTACATATTATCAAGAGTAAAAACATTATTTAATACAGAAAAATATATTACGAACGTGTAACCTGATAGGACCGCATCAAGCTCTAAACCTTTCGTCGGTTCAAAATCCTCTCCTGCGACAAAGACCTCGCACCGTCTCCGAACCTTCACTCTCTCATCTTTGTGGCGTTGTGTAAAAGCGCCTACAACCCTAGAAATTAATCACTTGGGGACGATATCGTGGAAACTCTAGAGTCCATAAGCCTATAGTAGGACAAAAAATCACTTCATAACGCAACAACAATGACCACAAAAAAGCAAAAATCTGAGAAGATCATTTCCGAAAACAACAAAAGTTTCGAAATATTAAAAAATCATTACTGGGAAAATTTTCTCTGATTTCATAAATTGGGGGCGAGAACATGATCTCTCCGTCGTCGGGGGTCCTCTAGATCTGCACGGAGATGTCGAACCGAGAGATTCGAGATCCAAGTCACGAACAGAGATGTCCTGCAGGTTTGGCATCTCTCTAAGCTCGCAAGAAAATGGTTTGATTTTAATCTGATTTTTATGAGGGTTATTTTTGTCTGAAAATACTAATGGAATATGCTAAAATTTTAACAGAATTTAGTAAAGTGAAAAAAATAGTTAAGACACCGCACATGATAAAACGAAAGTCAATTATACAGTGAAAATGACAGATATTGAGGTATATTAAAGTGTCATTTTCCCTAATACAAATAGAAGAAGAAAAAAATTAAACTCATACATTGTGTATTAACTTAATCACTACTACAATGTTGTGAGAATTCTGAACTTATTCGATTAATTCTTGACTAATTTTAATTAGCTTATAAAATGTCATATTCGATCTACTAACTAACGCCTAACATTTTTTACGGTACTATGTAGGAGGGACCTTCGTGAACAAATTATGAGCTTAGTGAAAATAGAAATAGTATTTAATGAGATGGGGCCATATGTATTATTTGTGTGTGGACGTCCTTGTCATAGCCATGGGCTGATGATGGGCATGGATTAGAAAGTGGAAGCAGCAAAACATGAGTAGGAAATAGGCATGCTCATGACCGACCATATAATTATCACCATCAACATGGAACCGTCCAATAGTCGGTGGTGATAGGCGGTGCCAACACTCAACATCACATTTCGTCCTTTTTTCTTGCCGTCCGCTACGGTGCCTAAGTGGTCCACTCCAACAATATGATTCTATCTTTATCTTAAAGTAACCATTATAACTTATATCTACTGAATATTCGGGTAACAAAATTAGTTGTAATGATACATCATATCACTTAGTTACCACCAAAACATGTAATATATATTTGAGGAAAAATAACACATATGCTCTATGTTGATTGGTACTTCCTTAATAGTTAAAAATATTGTAATATTCTTTTTTTTTGTAAAATTTATGTATTCTTACAAAATGCACAAAATCAACTTTGAAATTAAGATTATTAGAAAGTAATTGTTAACTAGTCAAATTTGAAAAAACATATATTGTTTTTCAAAAATTTAGCAAACTCATGTACAAGAATATGGATAAAAGCAGATCAGTCTTAAGATGAAAGTAGTATGTGGGTCAAGCAACCTAAGTCCAAGTGGTCGGCACCAGTCAATGGTTCTATAAAAATAAATGTTGATAGGGGAGTGGATTCGATTAGGAGAGTGTGGAGTGTAGAGGCAGGGTTGTAGCAACGTTTCGCAATCGATTCGCGGAGATTCTCCAGCCAGTTGAGGTGGATGTCGTAAGTGTCAGGGAAGATTTTTAGTGGACAAAACGAAACCAGTGGACCCAAATAGTTGTGGAGACCGATTGATTTTGGGTAGTGGAAGGTATCTCGGGTAAGAGACTACTTAATCAATTGAGAGTATTTTGAAAGATTGTAGAAGTACTATTGGTAGCTTTGATTATCAAGTTTTGATTAATTTCGTTTATAAGTCGTGTAACTCGGCAGCCCATGACCTACCTAAATTTGTATTATATCAGAAGAATTGAAACCTTGGTGAGGGGTTTGTCCTGCTACTGTTGAGGCCAGTCGCTATTAATGAAATTTCT
This sequence comes from Geranium incanum, assembly GCA_036897385.1. Taxonomy (NCBI): domain Eukaryota; kingdom Viridiplantae; phylum Streptophyta; class Magnoliopsida; order Geraniales; family Geraniaceae; genus Geranium; species Geranium incanum. Next base: position 3,717 of record JAYMTQ010001949.1, read on the forward strand.
TAATTTCAAAAAAAAAATTAATTAGAAGGAAACTTTATCATTTTTTTTAGAGAAGGCCACAGAGTTCCCACCTTTCCTTTTCATAACATGCTGTGCCACTGATTCAATCACCAACAACAAACAATAGGAATCTTCAATACATGGCACTTTCTGCACCAACAAGTTTTCAAATCAATACCAAAAGAACCACTCAATTCTCTCCAATAGAATCTTCTTACAATAGCACAACTCTTCTCGCTTTGGCTTCTTCAGATCTCATTCACCCCCTTAAATCAATAGCTTATCATATTGACAACTACGGCGAGTTGTAACATATATAGTACAGATCGGATCATAAGTTCCAGTATTGAAAAAGATATGTACATATCACACCATACATCATCAGACGGAATGTTACATACTCATTTTTTTTCAATCACCTGGAAAGGTCCATAAAACCTGGCAGACAGCTTCAAATTCTTTCTCAGCTCTACTTACTGAGGTTTACCTGTAAGACTGTAGTCCTAAGTATACCCAATCCCCAACTTCAAATTGTCTTTCTGTTTGGCCATCAGACTGAGGGTGATAAGCAGAAGAAAAACATTGGTTAGTGCCTTCCGATCCATGCACCTTGAAAACATTATCAAAAAATATTTGTGCTACTTCACTTGCAGAAAGAGTATGACCAAGAATTCTGGACTTGTCTGATTATTCTCCCACCAATTTCAGATTAATTTTTGAAACGCTAAAATGATAATCAACTACACCTACTACTAATTTATCTTGAATCGTTGCTGAAAATGTAAATGGCAAGTGAATAAATGCTTCCAATTCTTCCCAAGGATAAGTAGAAGTCAATGAATTGTGTCAACAAGAGAGAGAAATTAGCATTACTTTTCGGAACAACTTACAAATTATAGATTATTTTGAGATTATATAAGGAGGATTCATATTACCATTTATTCATCAAAATCAAAAGCAATAAAACATAAGAAAAACATAAAGATATGGGTAAATTTTGTCTCCTCGTTTGTGTATGTTTGTTGCTATGGTCAGAATCGAGCCATGCTTCTACAACAACCAATACACGTCAATTGCTTCAAGCTGATGCTGGAGCAGCAGATCCGGCGGCCGCAGGAGCAGCAGATCCAGCGGCTGCAGGAGCAGTTCCACCTGGCGGGATAATTGATTTAGTGGCTAATTGTGGTGCAAAGGAAGGTGCAGATGCCACAGCACAATTAATGCAGGCATTCACTGATGCGTGTGCATCCCCGACACCGGCGACAGTACTGGTACCGACGGGAGTATTCATGGTGGGGCCAATAGTCATGCAGGGACCATGCAAGAACCCTCTTACTTTCCAGCTTGATGGCACTCTTAAGGCCGATCCTGACGCCGCCAAATTCCCTGACCGAGAGTGGATCCGCTTTGACAGCATGGACTTCTTCACCCTCACCGGCGCCGGTATTGTTGACGGCAATGGAGTAGAGGCTTGGGCAAAGAGCGATTGCAAAAAGAAATCCAGTTGCCCTGGAATGCCATATGTATATTGCAAGCTGCCTATTACCTACTTACTTTTGCACATTCACTTCATTTATATATAAATGTTGTTGTTTTTTGTGCAGAGTCTTCGCTTCGACAAACTAAACAATAGCTACGTCACAGGAATTACCTCTCAGGACAGCAAGAACTTCCACGTCAACATTCTTCAATGTAACAATATAACGCTTGACAAATTCAAGGTTGTCACTCCCGCCGACAGTCCGAATACTGATGGAATCCACACCGGAAGATCGAAAGGCATCAAGATTATAGACTCTACCTTGCACGCCGGAGACGATTGTGTCTCTGTTGGTGACGGAACTTGTGATTTAGAGGTAAGCAAAGTGATGTGCGGACCTGGTCACGGCCTCAGCGTTGGAAGTCTTGGCAAGTATGAGAACGAAGATCCTGTAACAAACCTCAAGTTTACCGACTGCACACTCAGTAACACTGACAACGGGGCAAGACTCAAGTCGTGGCCTGGAATGTTTCCATGTGTAGTAACCGACATCCTCTTTGAGGCTATTACCATGGAAAATGTCAGTAACCCTGTCATCTTGGATCAGTGTTACTGTCCTCATGGAACTTGTAAACAAGGGGTACTTCCTTACATTCCCTTATATTCATACATATTCGTTAATTTCTCATAGTTATTTGTATTATGACGATTGTGAATGAATTTTCAGGAACCAACATTGGTCAAAATGACCAACGTCATATTTAGAAATATCAAAGGTACTTCTGCTGATCCAGAAGCAGTGCAGATACTCTGCAGCCCTAATATGTGTGAGAATGTTGAGCTTTGCGACATCGATCTTGCATACACGGGACCTAAGATGGAAAACTACTCTAGCATATGCAAAGACGTTAAGCCTAAGATCACACCCCCACTTAACCCTCCGGGTCCTACCTGTTGCGCATGATCATTCAATCCTCCCACCACCTTTTATTATTATTTACATTTCACACTTCATTTCTATTTCTTTATTTGTAATGAGAGGTGATTATATCTTCGCTCTGTAAATAAATCTCTCTTTACTTTTATGTATGTGATTACTTCTTTGTTACGTGAATAAAATAGATTTACTTACTTTCGTATTTTGCCGTACCATACTTGAAATCACAATTTCAGTTATTTTGTCTTTGAGAAACAAGAATTTCCCTAATAACGTTGACGATCCATCAGTTTTCAAGTACAAACGATATTATTAGAACCAACACCGATATTTTCAGATTCAATAGTTACTTAAATGAACAAATAAGATGGCACTAATGGCAGAAAGGAGAATTTTCATACTCTGATGAACACGAAATAAACATGGTGTAAATTCTCTGTCACGTGTCGCGTACTGTTACAATTTTGCCAAGTCAACGACCGCGATTCAGGTTTGAACGTTTCCTATTCTAACACTGGTTTGTATCTAACCCATCGAGGATTGGAACCCAGGTGACCCACCTGAGGTTCACACGTTAGTTACTGAAAAATGATATGTAATGTTCCTCACTTGAATATATTAACACAACTTTCATGTATTTTAATTATTTTGAAAATTCTCTATATAAAACGAGATTTGGATACATGTGAATACGTTTTAAATTTGAGGTTTTTAGCCAATTAAGACACATAACTTAAAACTATTCTCATTTAATTTGACTTATTTCTACAATATTGCCTATGCTCTAAATATTGAATAAGCTCAATTTATGGCAATTATGTAATGAATTAAATCTACACATCGAGACCTACCAACAGTGACTCTTCAAACCATGTTCTTCCATTTGCTTACTGACAAATTAAATTTCCTACAGTAATTCAGATCTATTTACAACAAATCATCGAAATTATCACAAAAAACTCAAAAATCCTAGTGTAATTCAACCAATTGGTTTCTCCTGATTGTACGCCACTCCTCCCCATGGTCGGGTGGTCGACAGCGACACTAACTCCACGCCGCCAACGCCATATCCGGCAACGTCCATCCCAAGTTTGATGAGTGTGCCGTCTGCATCTGCCAGTTCGACGACGACTATATCGACTCTTGGCTCGCCTTATTATACGACACTTTTGTAATAAGGTGTTGTGTTGTTAGTTTTTTTTTTTTGCAAAATGTATATTTATCAACTGCATAGGCGCCACAGGATTGACATATTTATCAACCTCATTAAATAGATCACGGTCTGGAGGCAGAGGTGGGATACACCATAGGCGAGGTTGGAGGCGGCCGGAGGCATAGGTGAGGGTTAGGAGTTAGGGTTAATGTTGGGCTTGGGGACTAGGGGTAGGATACATTTTAAAATTTTGAGAGGTGTTCAATGGATTATCTTTTCAACAAAAAATTTAAACAATGTGTAGTAAAGTAAAAAAGTTGATAATTAGGATATTGCACGGACTACAACTAAGTTAAATATAGTCAAATAAAAATGGCTAACACTTAAGAATAATAAACTGCCATTTTCTCTTTCATTATTTAAGAACTCTATTTTCATTATTTGTACACGGTATTTCCATCCAACTATGTTTCCATTAATTTGCACTTGTGTTTCATTGAGCTGTGTTTTCATTATTTGTACACTGTGTTTTCAATGAATTGTGTTTCAATTAAGCTTTCAAAAAAAAACTGTTTCAATTATTTTTACAATGTGTTTTCATTATTGTTAGTCTTTCTGTCAATATATACTTTCATTATTTGTACAATATGTTTCCATCGAACTGTTACGCCTAGTTTCCACTCTCGTTACACAATTACCCTAAGAGTTGAGTGTTGCGTTGCCAAAATCATTTTGAAATCTCGTTACACCTTTTTTCACCTTCGTTGCACCTTGTTTCCACTCTAGTTCTAAAATTTCCCTAAGGATCGAGTGTCCGGCTATCAAAATCACTCGGAGTCGTCATGATAGTGGTGGAAATGTTAATGAGGTATTATTCGTTCGATATCGACATTGGTTTATTGCTGTTAGGATCTGTGGCAACATGAGTTTTTAAATGATTTGTAAGTTCATGTGTTTTTATAAAATATGTTCTTATGTTAGTGATAGTATCGATTTAAGAGAGAAATTTCCCTTGTGTTAGATCTCTACTTCTTTAACCTTTCTTTGTGTACACTCTTTTAGTAATTTTTCTAAGTCCATTTTTTTATTTTGCACTTCTTGAATATCAACTTAATTGGGATTCAAGCGTGCTTGATGAGTCTCAGACCTCTGCAACCAATACTTTCTTGATTAGCCTCACCATATCTGAAACCTGCATAGGAACAAATCTTGGGCCACGGTCCATATTACATAAAAGAAAGAAGAAGAAAAAAAGACAAGAAACAAAATTGACCTCAGTGTACTGCTGCAAGACTGGTGAATAGTGTTGCAGAATCTTGTATATCTTCTTCAACAGGTCAAAAAGTTGATCAACTTGATCACCAAGCAGATCCACCTGCAGATCAACACAGACAAGTTAAAAAAAACCCATCAGAGCCCAATTGAAACCTCAAGCAAAGCTTTTGTTTCAAGCTCATAACCTCAGCTTCTGCCTTGTGGAGATTCTGGCACCTCCTAATGAAAGCATCCTTGTAAAGAGCTTCACTTTTCCTCAGAGTCACAGCATGTTCGCCAAGCGAATCTACACATCGCTTTCCCACTTCCAACCTGAATAAGCCATGTTCTGAATTCTTCAATCTGTCGTGAAGAGTTTCTCATTCAAAGTTGAACAGAAATGTACCTGCACATATTGCTTCCTATTTTCCTGTCTATCATGCATTGGAAATCTTCCATTACTCGCGAAAACCGGAGGAGAGGCAAGAAAACTAGATCCAACGGGTTCAACTCCCGCTCGATATCCATTGGCTTACAAAACGAGACCTCTCTGTCACTTATAGGAATTAACTGGTCATGAACCTCTTCCAAATCGCGCTCCAAGATCACTGGCTCAAGGTACTTTTCGCCTTTTTTTATCTCTGAACCTGCACCCATTGCCATCGCATCCTCCTCTATTTCAAGAATTTTATCCAGTGAGTCCAGTTGTTGATTCAAATTCTCATCCATGCTACAAGCTTGATTGAGGGATTCGGTTTCCTTGCGAAAAATAGAAGCATCTCTTAAGATCTCTCCCACGATAAACTGGTGAATCTCTTGTCTGATGAGGCTCTCCATGTTACGAGCTTCCATTTCCATTTTCCATTCATTAATTGTCTCCCTCAAGAAAATCTTGCAGACATCTTCCTTCACCAACCCTTCTAAAACCCAAAATAGATCTTTACCATGTATCAGATGGATGTAAGCGTCTACTTCCATTTTCCATTCACTGATAGTCTCCCTCAGAAAAACCTCATGGACATTGGTAAAGACCTGAATGTAGTTATCATAGTTCTCCATTGCCTCAACCAAGACAACGCCATTCACATCTCCAGCGATCCGTGATTCAATCTTGTTACTTTCAAGATCCTTCTTCCGCTCGCTAACCATTTCTCTGTATAAAGCTTCCCACACGCCCTCTATCACCAGAATTCCAAGGTCTTGACTATATATCTGAAAACAAAATTCATTCTCTGAACTTCTCAAGAAAGCGCCATAAATCTCCTCCATTACCTTCTGCTGAATACCCATGTCTTCGTTTTCTTGCTTCAGCCTCGTTATCTCGTTCTGCAGCTCCTCGCTCGTTGAGCGAGGCACCGAGCCCCTGTGTATCTTCTCCCACACATCTTCCATCGTGTCGTTCCCCGATTTCTCTCTTTCATTCGCATTTGGTGAAGTTAATAAGGTTTCGCCCATCTTAGCGTTCCAGCTTATCAGATTGTCCAATCTTGAGATCACTTCTTGAATCCTTCTCTTGAGGTCATCAGCTCCCCTGTGCCTCCTGAAAGTCTGGCCCTCCTTCTCCTGAGGCGCGTCGATCTTTAGGCAGTTCAGCTCCTGACTCTTTCTCCTGATAAACGACTCGTGGCTCTTCACCAACTTAGCCACGAAGTTCCCTCCATCCTCCTCTTTACACGCCTCGTTTTGAAGATCAGCTTCTGAAACCTTGGAGGATAGTGGAGGTACTTTCGGGGGGATCTTTCTCGCTTGATCTTCGCTCACAGCTGTGAGAGACTCGAGTTCGCAGCGCAGGCTTGTCATTTCGCTCATCAGATTGGACAAATGCTCGCTCAGGGCCGCGGAGACTTGATACTCCATCTTCCTCACCTCGTCTCCAATCCTATCTTGCAAATCTCTCACCAAGCCTCTCACCGTTATACAGAAAACACTCTCCTCCACGGTCCACCTCCATTGCTGCTCTGTCGGCTCCATCTCGGAGAGCATGATAGCGTTCTGCATCTTCCCGAAAGCGAGATTAAACGTCTCCTTGAGAATGTGGATATCAGAACCCATCTGCTCAACCTTCTTGTTGTCAATGGTACCGCTTCTCGTCCTGTCTTGATCATCCAAGAACATGAACTCAGGCTCGAGCTCGAGCCTCTGCTCGATGTTCGACACCTGCTGATCGACCGACTGCATCAACTCGCTGAACTGACCCTCGTCGACGCTCAACCTGTTCCCAAGAACCATCATCTCCTCAGCGCCCCCGGATTTGCTCCTCTCGGCCTGTAGCTTGGCGCGCAAGCAAACGAGCTCTCGCTCCTTCATCTGCAGGGCGTGCCTGAGCCTGAGCTCGAGCTCGACCCTCTCCCTGAGCTCCCTGTCCTTGGCCATGATCGTGCGCTCGGTCTCCTCGAGCCGGCCCCGCAGGCGGTCCCTGATCTCCGACAGGTCGTCGAGGACGTGCTCGTGCCAGCCCTCGAGGTTGGAGCCGTCGGTCTCTTCCTGGACGAACTTGAGGCAGCCCTCGAGCTGCATGACAGCGAGCTCATAGAACTTGGAGATCTCGATGAGGCGGCCGAGCACGCCGTGCTTGGACATGAGCTTCTCTTGGGCTCTGTCCATCGCCAACCGCACGATCTTCATCATGGTGGAGTCTGTCAGGGAGACCTTCACTCTCCCATCCATCTCGGCCAGAAGCGCATCCATTTTGTTTTGGAGGAGATGGTGAGGCTCTTGCAGATTCAATTGATTGATAAAAAGTGAAATCAAAATCGATTTGTGAATCGGAGATTAGAATATTTTTTGCATATCTGGAAATTGATTCAGAATTTCTAACAAGACCCTCAATTTTCTCTGTTTCTCCTTAAAAAGGGATGGCTCGTTGACCTGTTCTTCTAAGGTATTACATTTTTCACATTTGTTCTTCATGATAAAAATAGATATAAGAATGTACAGAAGCACATATGTATAGAATGGTAACTGGTCGGTTTTTGGTTTTTGGACATGACAAGACAAATTGAGAAAGGGTCAAGAACGCATGACCCGCAACCTCATTTATTTGAGCAAATAAACCAAAATCACCAACTGTCTTTTTTCTCTACATTTTTTTGGAAAATTATATTAAATTTGATTTCACTGTATCATACAAATCATTTCTCGGTCCCTGAGACGATTAAACAAATCTAGAAACGTCTCACTTGGTACACAATGATGGTTCTTAGCCCATATCGAAAGAGACATTGCAGAAAGATAAAGAAGTCTCGAGATACCTAATGTATTGTCTTCATCATTTCTTGAATAAATCGGATTAAATTATCTATTGTGGACAAAGACAAGTTCAGATTCAGATGACCGGATATTACGATGCCAATGACACGAGGAAAAGTATTTATATTTCTTGACCTGATAAATTTGAGTGCAAGTTATCATAGAAGCTACAGTCGAAAATAAGCGCATATGATTTCATAGGAAAAGAAGTAATTTCATCATAAATCTAACACCGGAACCACTTTCCTAAACATCGCGTGTCCACAAGAACAACAAGATTCAGGAATAACTCAGTATGATATTAGAGAACGTTCATGGAGTCTTGACAAATAACGCATGTGTTTAAATGAACGGTAACACTCAACTCAACTATATACATCCTTTGCTTGGATGAATGACGATATACTCATCATACAAGAAAACCGCACATTCAATATAGGAAGTCGTATATTCAATTTGATTCAGACTTGAAATAGATGAAGGCATCACTCAAAGCCTACATACACTAGTAATGTGTTGGCCCTGAACTGTTCCCAAGAAATTCACTCTCGGCA
>JAYMTQ010001950.1:0-12342 GCA_036897385.1 Geranium incanum
AATTTCCGCTTCCGCTGTATGAAATTAATTGTTTGGAACCCATGGAAACCCAACACTGAAGATAGTTGAGCCCGAAGGATTGGCAACAACAAAATATAAAAGAGGTTTTTCGTTTATGAAAAACCCCAATCAGCCGCCAGAGACAAATAGGGAGACAAAGCAGTTGAACTAGAGGCAATTTTAGAGACTTTGAGAGGAGTTTCATCACCGTTGAAGGCTACACAAGTGCAAGGATCAATCAAGACATTAAGCATCAATTGGAACCAAAGCAACTAGAGCGTTTTTATGATCTTCGACCCGAGAGGGTTTGGGGTTTTGGATTTCCATCTAATCTCTAGGTGTTCTGAATTGTACTTGATCACTTTAATTGCTAGCACCATGATCATGGGCTAAAACCCATTGATCATGGGTGCTAGGTCGTTACTATGGATTATTTAGACTTTTAATGTTATGAATGAATTGTTTTGCATGAATGATATGTTTATGGTGCGTTAGTGTTAAATACGTATGTTGAGAGATATATGTGATTTATTTTGAGTTGTGATTCCGAGTTCGAGAGGGCCGATGGATAACAGACCTAACCATATTCACGGGGCTTATTGCAACCCCAATTCCGTGATAGTTAGTGCTTACCTTAGTGGAATTAATTTGAGGTTGAGAGGTCCAAGATTAATTCTACTCAAGGATCGATTCACTATGATGGTAGGAAGCGACATTTATGGAGACTTAGAATTACCATGTTAGCAATCAATTTGTTTGTGATCGGTAATGGTTTAGTGATCTATAGTAGACCTAGCACTTGTGATTCTCTCATTTTGAATAGTTTCTCTGAAAGCTTGATAGTTTTATAGTATTATAATTTCATTATTACTTCTTACTTTTACAATTACAATTTACAATTAGAATTAATATTGAGATAGACCTCAATTGGTCCCTGAGGATTCGACCTGGTCTTACTGGTATTATTTGTGACGACCGCATGCGCTTGCACGTTATCGGGTGTCTGTGGACTACTGCCTACGGATCCAACAACCTACCTATCCTATGCAAATATCGACCGTAGAGAGTAATCACCACATCTGTTGGGAACGCATGATCTCACACATAGTAGCAGAAGCAAATGACAAAAATTTTAACCGCATTCATTCACAAGAATCTACTGCAGGTTTAAGACTAATCGATTAAAAGGATAGAACTAGATTTAGCTCTTGTAGATCCGACTTTAAACAACCATCAAGAGATGAATAGGTTTTTCACAAATTCGGACTAGAACCCAAATCCTATTTGGGCGGCTTACATATCTTATCTCTACAAAAATAAAAGTTTGCGTACTTCGCTTCGAATTCATGAAAGCGTCTCCATCGTGATGCGCCCTCTACTGGTATCCACAGGAACAAGTCTTGATCGAAGCATTGACGAAGATTAATCTACCAGAAATAATGTTTTCATATCTTATCTAAGTAATTTTTTAATTAGACCTGAAGTTTTAAGTGGAGTTGCTAATGTTGCGAATATCGCATTAGGGTTTCAAGTAAACTGTTGCAACATATATTTATAAACTTTTGGGTGTAGAGATTTTATTCCCAATAAAATTCTATTTTATTCTGAATTCCCAATTCAGAAAATTCCCCCAAAACTCGAATTTGCTAATTGATTGTTTCCTTTCCGGTTTCTGATTCACAACCGGAAATGGGGAAGGAATCTGCGCCGTCACCACGGACCTGTCACGGGGTCGTAGCCAATTTGGCCGCTCCGTGGCCAACTCCTTTGGTCACAGACTCACCATGTGCCATGGCCAACCTTTGGCCACCGGGGCGTGGTCAACCTTTGGCCACCGGGGCGTGGTCAACCTTGTGGTCACGTGTCCTTCTTTCCACTTATTCTCCTAATAAGTTCGTAACCTATATTGCTTCGTGCTTGCTCTTTGTGTGTGACCCTGTAGGCTCATGTGTCATTGGCAAATGGCCCCAAATCCCTATTTGGTCCATTTAACACAAGTGGCCTCTAGTCAGACATTATGATTACCCAATGATCACGATCGATGATTCGACTTAACCTTTTGATGTAACTATCATCATCCCTTTGCCACTAGATATCTTGATAGAATATAAGGCATAGAGACGTCATCATTGTTTATTCAATCATGTTCCTTGATCTCGAGATAAGTGAGAATGATAATACTTTATCAATAGTACGGTCGTACGTTCCCCCTCAGTCACACTCATCAATGGGCATTAAACAGATATCGTTCCCATAAATATATGAGGGACAAATCCCTTGACCGTCATTCGTATCCCTCATATAACCCGTCGCATGGCCAAATTCATACCCCTTTATCGCCTGTTACGGACAACGTAGGTGAGCATGTCAAACTATGAAAGTTAACATATAGGAATCAACGAAGACTCCAAAGTCATAAGGATTCAATGATACTACGATAACAGAGAATGCTCATGATTGTATCTATGACACATTGCTCAAGTCGGGTCGTCTAATATCATTTCTCTAAATTATATCTATGATCTGATCTGGTAACCTTTTACCCATGATCAGTAGAGCGTGATCGTTAGTCATCCTCATACTAGTCACTTTATAAAGCTTTTTGACCAGGGAACTTTTAAGTATAATTACTTAGCAAAGTGCAATGTGCTATGTCTAAGGATTCTACTATCAGAGACCTCCTCTGATGACCTTAGACGTAATTAATACTTAACTTATTATCATAACACAATGATAATAAATGTGCCGCTTTATTGTTAGTGAATGATGTAACGTTCACATAAATGTGATTGAACTATGACATATTTCTTTCACTTCCTCGGGGTTTCTAGGTTACAGTCTTTATCCTAGGCGGACGGGTCTAAGTTTAATCCTTACCCTAGATGGGGGGTGGAGTACATCGGATGTCCAAGGTTGTGTGCTTGTGCGTTGAGCAAGATCGTGATGACCGGAGGACGACGAGAAGAGGTTATTGTGTGAACCTCAACCGTCGAGGGTTTTGAACGAATCAAGGTGGAAACGTTCTCGACCCAGAAAGGGAGAGAGGGTGCAACGAACTTGGACAAAGTTCGTTGGTCACACACAAGATGATTTTTGTGAAAAAATCTCCAAGGTGTGAGACTGTCTCATGGTGTTTTCATTAAAGAGTGCGAGAATGTAAATAATTTTATTAATGTTGCTGAATTACTCTATAAAAATTAAATTTTCCCCACTAGTTTAATGGGATCACTTTTTATGAAAATAGTTATAGAAATAGAATTGTAAAGTAATTGATGTTTATAGCCTACATTTGTGCTTGTGAACAAATGTCTCCTGAAACACACAATCCATCTCTCTCTTCTCCAACCTCTTCATTTGGGCGTTACGCTCTCTCCGTCTCTTCTCCCATCTCCATTCACACATTTTCACATATACATACACCAATCCTGTAGGCACCTTCTCTCTATCAATGTTTTTATGCTTTTATCTTGTTTCTAATTTCTGTGCAAATGTATATACATGAATGTTGTTTTATTGAATTTAGGTTTATTCTGACCTATCAATTTTGGAGGCTTTCCCTTTGCAATTCAAAGTTTACTTCTTCCTTAAGGTATACGTTTAATCGTTGATGTGCTCACAAATTCAAATTCAAATTCAAATTCAGCCTTTCTTATAATCAAATTAATTAATTTGGGGCTCTTTCCACAAAATCTTACTTTACTTATTCCTCTCTTTGAGAAGATTTGGTATTCCCATTTTTGGGGAAGGTTCAATTGTTTAGTATCAAAAGGATGTGGATTTTGTGACCATTCATTAAGTATATTGGAACCTCCACTTATTAGTTTGAACTTGTAGGTATATTAGACATTAACATGACATCATTAGAGAATTTCACAAATGTCGATTTCCGGATGTGATTGCATTGAGAGCTCTAGGCTCGGGGTTGTAGTTAATTACCAAACAATTTTGAGAATTCATAGGCTTTAAAAGTATTGACGTTAAATTTATCATAAATATGTGTTTGTGCATACCATGAGATGTAAAAAGTATAATGATGAATGAATTATTTTAAGTGGCATGTGTTTATTGAGGTGAAAAATATGAAGATATTATAATTTAGGGACTGACTGATTTAATTTTCACACAACTTATTTTGTGTATTATTATAGATAATTGATTTGATCTAATTGTATGTGTGTGTATCACAAGAGCAATAAGCTAGTTATATTTTAAAGGACCAATTATAACTTAACTAATAATTTTTTGGAACTTGAACAAGTTAACTCAGAGGTTATACAGGCAGCATATGAATAAGAATTCTAATCATCCCAAACGTAGCATTTTTCTAGTAGCCATGCTTTGTTTGACCGTCAAATTATTTGACTGTTGCATGCAAACTTTTATTTTGAAGGGAAATAAGTAATTGTGGCTTCTAAAACTTTGTTTTACGAGTTTCTATAATTCATGCGAAGAATATGCTTCTTATGTGTAACAATTCTGACATCTTTAGTTGGAGGAGTTACTCACGGAACAAACTTGAGGAGCATTGCTCTGGTAATGATTGATATGATTGGCATAAGCTAGTTACATTGGTTAGTATTACTTCTCCTCAGCCCCTTGAAGGCACCATTACCATTTTCTACCTTTCTTATTAAGCTCGTTCACTTATCAATTTTCTCACTCTAACTTTGTCTCCTGATAGGAGCTTACTTTGTTAAATAGAATGGCACAAAGTCAACCTACCCTGAAAAAAGCAATTGGAGTTTTGAAGGACTCAACAACAGTTGGATTAGCTAAAGTGCATAGCGATAAAAAGGTGATTTGCACTGGCCACACCTGGACCCTTGGATTTCAATATCTTAATTCTTGATGTTTAGTACACTTGTAGCTGATAGTCAGGTGCTCCAGGAAATTGATGTTGCAATTGTGAAAGCCACAAACCACGAGAACGTAATGCCAAAGGAAAAACATATAAGCAGTAAGTGAAGTTGATTCTTGCTTTCTTATATGCAAACATGTATGAACTCTCGATTTACAAATTTTAGTTCCTCAGGGTGCCTGATTGAGTTCTACATGATTTCCTTCTCCAGAGTCCTGATTGTTTTAGCAGTTGTTATTATCTGAAAAGTTTAGCACAGAGTAGCTAGTGAAGCTTGAAATGGATAAACAGGGTCTCTTATCATTTGTTTCTGAATGTGAATATGTGGAACACTCTTGCATCTGTTAAGTTGAAAACACATTGACTAACCACTAATTGGAGTGTGTGTTAGGCTCCTTTGTTGACATCTAACATATGAGCTTGTTTGTTTTTTGTATTGTCAGCTATCTTTGCTTCCCTTTCATCATCAAGACCCCGCGAAGATGTTGTTTATTGCATACATGGTCTTGCCAAACGTCTAAGTAAAACACACTCTTGGGCGGTATGCTCCTAAAATCAAACTTCTACTGTTCCCGCAATGCATTGTTAAATATAGAGAGGTATGTGAGAATACTCATGTCAAATGGATAACTCTAGTCAGGTCTAATGGATTTGTGAGGTACATGATCAACGACATGAGTTATTTTATTTCGACTTTTAGTTTCTGAAAGATATGCCTATAATCTCTAAGAATTTGTAAACTTCTTTCGACAATAGATTTAAACTCTTCTATGGACTAAAAAGAATGAGTTTCAGTTATGGTATCCAAGTTGCTGCTCTACATTCATCATCTTGAGTCACATTTTATGATATTGTATTTACTACTAGTTCATGGAGATAGTCCTTAAGAATGTAGAATGTGAATGCTGGAGATAATTTCAAATGCTTAGATAACTTGTTCCTTCCAGCTTTATCTATTTTTTTCTTTTCCCCCAAAATGTCCGTACTTGGGTCACATGATCTATGTACATTGTACGAGAATAAGTTGTCATCTTTTTCTTCCAACGTGGTGTTCGTAAAGATCCTAGGATTCATAGCCTTTATTAAGTTTCAATGTAGAGTTGAGATAACACAGATGGGCTTTGAGCAATAAGTTATGAATTCTATCTTGTTTTTTTTCTATCCATATTTTAATTTACTTTCTCTCCACGTTTAACTTTATATCAATTCTTATATGTGATTGTGCGGTGGATTCCCCCTAGTGTGACTCCCTCAGAATCTCATCTTACACATACTCAGGTTGCATTGAAAACTTTGATCGTCTTACCCCCGGCAACAAGGGAAATTGGTTTTTCATTTTCTGAAGAGCTCATTAGCTATAGCCAGGGCAGAGGTCTTTTGCATAAAGTTTCTCGATTTACTGATGACTCGAGTGAGAATGGTATTCCTGTTACCTTGTTACTTATCTTATTTTCTGATGGCCTGCTCTATTACAACCTGACTGTGGTGATTTTTCTTGTTGGCAAGCATGGGACTATTCTGCTTGGGTTCGTACTTATGCTTTATATTTTGAAGAGCGCGTAGAATGTCTTCGCAGATTGAAATATGATGTTGAGACGAGTAGCCCGGTATGTACATTTTATTTACTCTCATTCACTAAATTATCAGTTTCTGGGATTTTATTTCTTTTGTATTCCCTGTTTTCAATATATTATCATTGCCTGCTGAAAATGGGCAGTGATGTTCCAACAGTTAATTAAACTAGAACGATTAACTGTTAAGATTATCTTTCAATCATTTAAATATAAGCAAAGCTTCATTATACCATGCGGCACTTGGTACAAAAATATACTATGAATTAATAAGACTGAGCATTTGATAAGGCCATACCATGCTAGAAAAATTACTATTTGTTCAATCTTGTTGCAATTATTAATTTTTTTTTCCTGAAGTCTTCTTCTAAAGTTCATTTCTTGCTGAAAATTTTAGAAATTAGTTCAACTGAAGTGACCATAGATGTTACATGCTTATGGCCCATCACACAAACCTTAGTATCTAACAGCTATAAGTGTCTTTTGTTGACAAGGCAGTGAACAACAACTATAAAACCTAAAATAAAATTTTCTTATTAATGCATTTGCTACAGAGAGCTCGGGAACTTGACACCCGAGACTTACTTGAACAGTTACCACCATTGCAGCAACTTCTTTTTCGCCTTCTCGCCTGCCAGGTAATATGACCTTATAACATCTTCTTTGCATTTTGTTTCACCATTGTTTTCGTGCAACAGTACAGTGAAAGTTGAACTGATCATTTTTGCAGCCGGAGGGAGCAGCTAAAGAGAATAGCTTGATTAAGTATTCTCTTACGACAGTAAGCTACTATCTAAGCTCGCTATTGTCAATAACAATGTTTGGTTCTGTTAGATGTTATTCCCAGTTATTTCTCTTTTTCAGGTTACCAGTGAAAGTGTTAAAATATATGTAGCAATTACAGATGGAGTTGCGGCTTTAGTTGACAAGGTGTGCTTTTATATTCTGTTCCGTAAAACTGGGTCATATATATCGGGTCAAACTTCACAACTAGAATGTCAACTTTATTAGTTGGGTGTGACTCTTCTCATTATATACGCCTATTTTAATTTCAATTCTTTTCATGTGGGATTAAGTTAACTTCTCCCTTTCATGGTTGTACATGTTAGGCTTATTTCCCTTCACACCTCGTATGCATGAGCCTCTACTTCAACACTGCCCCTCACGTTCTAGCTTTCTACATGTGGGCTATAACAGAACTGGACTTATGCATATACGCTTAAGTTTACAAGAGAACGTAGGTAGGGCTGCTCAAAATTAACCGGAAACTGGGAAGCCGACTAAAACCGATCGGAATCGGATATACTGAAACCGAAAGAAATCTGTCCGGTCTCGGATGCTAAGTTTAAGAACCGGGAGAAATTGTTCCTATTTAATTTATACGAAACCGAGGTTAACCGATAAAACTGGTACCAGTTTGAGCATATGTAATATGAACCATTGATCTCACGAGTGAAGATGGATAGTCATAACTAATTTAAACGTTATTGAAATTCCTAAAAATATGGGAGTCAATATTCCGATTTGGTTCGGTTAGAATCGGAATCGACCAAAGATTCAGTCAGTTCGGTTGTTAAATTCATAGCACCAAATTTCCTGGTTCAGTTTACGGTTTGATTGATCGGTTTTAATTAACCGGGTTTAAGCACCCCTAAGCATAGGTACGTGGTGCCCGCGGACACGAGTCCAAATCAACCTCCTCTGGTACCATGTAAAACTAGGTCATATATATGACCGGGCTCCAAAACTAGAAGGTCAAACTTATTAGTTGGGTTTATTATCTCTTTATATAGGCTCATTTATTTTCAAATTCTTTCAATGTGGCATTTCTTTAAAGTCAATCCCACTCACGTGGGTCATATTAGGACTTGTCTTCTGCACTTGAGTTTTCTCCCCCTCACATGAGGCATAATTCAACAGGATTTACAGATGAGCAGACATGGAGGCAAGGCCTAACAACACATATCCAAATCGGTCTGCTCTGATACTAAAAACTTGATCATAAATCATGATGTGCTTCACAACTAAAAAGTCAAACTTATTAGTGAAGTTTATTCCAACCATTTATATGGTATCAGAGCAAGCCGGTTTATATGGTATAAGCCCGCATGCAAAAAGACACATCCTACTATGACCCAAATTTACATGGTATCAGTGGAGGTTGATTTTGGCTAGTGCGGGTGGGCATCGCCTCTCCGTGGTTCTACTCCCCTGTAAGCCTAATGATATTATTGTCCACGTAAGTGGGAACATAAATACACATGCAAAAGACACGTCCTACTACAGCCCATGTGAAGAGGGCGGTATGTTGAAAAAACTCACGTGTAGAATGACATGTGAGGGGGAGCATTTAGAATATATAGTTCCACATAGAAAGAAATAGAAATAATGTGTCATATATAAAGGGTACGGAAAAACCGAACTAAAAAAGTTAACCTTTTAGTTGTGGAGTCTGACCCGGTTTTACATGGTACCAGAGGAGGCTGATTTGGGTCTGTATTTGTGGGCTCCCTGTGCCTATGCCGCCCTATAAACTCAGACGCATATGATTAGTTCAGTCATGTTATGCCCCCCATGTAGAAGACTACAAAATAAGGGGGAGTGTTCAAATAGAGGCCCATGTGTACGAGATGTAAAGGGAAAATAATCCCGACGAGTGTACAAGCATGAGGTGGAAAAAGTTAAGTGAATCTCACATGGGAAGAACTTGAAATAAAAGGGGTGTACATAGCGGTTTGGAACAAACCCAACTAATAAAAATTTGACCCGATATTTATGACCCAATTTTACATTTGTTGTTTTTAGTGGGCGCATTGTGTCCTGGCCATGTAGTGGAAATAAAAATTCTAGGTTGTAATGGGTGACAGTTATATCAAATGCAACGCCATGATGCTTATATGGCAATCGACATTTATCGCAAGGCAGGGGATCAGGTATGTGTGTGGTTGTGAAAGTATGTCATCAGGATATTGACCCATTCACATGAGATTCTTGTATGCCTGCAGGCAGAAAGGTTGTCGGAATTCTTTGACATGTACAAGAACCTTGGTTTAGGTGAGGGTGAGAAGTTGATTGAAATACAACCGGTATGACCTCTATGCTGTGAATTGTCATATATCCATCAGTTGATGAGTGCTAACTTGGGATAATGCAGCCCCCTGCATCCTTTCTGACGGCTTTGGAAGATTATGTAAAGGAATCTCCGCAAAATGTGTCCAATCTTCCTACTCCGGTATGATTCTTATTCTGTTCTCATTCTTTCATTTATTTAACAGTTCACTGTGTACACAAATGAATAATTATCATCTAATAAATTGATATTTCCTATTCTTGCAATTTCAAACCACTTCAAAGGACAAGCATTAATTGATAATATTTTTTTAGAAAGGTCAGTTTAGTGTGTAGAATGGAACTTTGGCCATTTGGAAACATAATTTGATTGTGCTGGCTGGCTGGCCCAATTAACATACACAGAAATCCAATGTATATTTTCTGCGGGAGAAGAAGTCAGGAAGAAAGCTTTTGATAGAGATTCTTTATTTTCTTATTTCATTTATCACCTTATACACATTAAGAATTAGTGCAGAATTAGAGATGCCATTAGACTTGATAAAAAAATTGAAGTGAATAAGCTTTTCTTCATTATGACTGTCTACCTTTGCCAGCCACACTGTTGGTGCACCAAAAGATGGACTGACCATTTCTCCTGTCTTACATGGATGTTTTTACAGTGCTTGGATGAGGAAAATAAAATTGTTCTTTCATCTGAAAGTGGTAATTCATTTATTTTTAATAAACCAACATCTTCTCTTTTTGTAATCGAAATTGAACAACTGACTTGGAACTTATAATTGTTGCAGCACCTAACTCTGGAGAAGCTATTCCACAGACATAGTCCGAAAATCCTTTGGATTTATGGTTGAATTATTTTTCTTCCATTGGAAATAATTGTTAAGCATATTGTCTATTATGGTTATTGTTGTTGTTGTTGATTCAATGGACAATGATGGGTTGTGATTGAATAATGCACAGGTTGGTGCAGTGGGACAGACACATGAATCAGTAGTGGATGATACAAGAGTAGTCACCAGATTGCATCACTTTCTCCCAACAGATGTGAAGCTTTGTTTGATCATCAACGACACTGTTTATGTATGTATGTAAATTGCACATAATGTTGTAACAAACCTACCACAATATTATTACTATCTCTATTCATTTTCTCTTGGACTCAACTTATAGTCATGGTTTCTTATCATTTTAATCCCAACCATTTAAATCTATTGGCTTCATTATTAAGTCACAAGATTTAGCTACTAAAATCACACATGATGTCAGAAATAAAATAAAGTACATGCAAATATGTCGTTTTGACTACATCTTATTCAAAAATATTTGATCCTCAAGTTTTATAAATTAACATTGTTGAGACTATAATATTTGATAAATATACATTTATTAATCTATATTTATTTTTGAAATGTATTGAATATATATCTAGAATATAGATTCATTGTACTTAAGTTTTTTTTTAGAATAGTCAATGATATTACTAATGAGCAATATTTCGAGCCAATACAAGCGTGAAAGACCCTGAAATGGAACCAACCTCAAACATTGAGTCAGAGCTTATAAGAGCAGAAATAGCTATGAAATGTGCTATACAATCATCAACTATTTAGCTCAGAAGCAACACAACCAAAGAAGTAGAGGCTAGCAAACTAATAAGATTAGCACAATCTGATTCAAAGATAACTCTTCTAAACCTCGCCTATACCACCCAAAGAAGACCTTCCCGAAACGCAAGCGCTTCAACAAGAATCGGATCCATGACCCCTCTCCTAAGTAATCTCTGTGCCTCCAAACATACCACAGATTCATCTCGTAGAACGGGACCCAGACTCAAAGAAGAAGATATATAGAGATAACTGTCAAAATTGAGTTTAAGCCAATCCAAAGGAGGAGGTAACCATAGATCACGATGCTCATCCTGAAGAGGACGGACATAAGCAACGTGTCATTCCCTAAGCATCTAAGGGGCCGAAAACACATTTTTACTAAAAACATTCTATGTACAATAGTCGGGTAGATTAGACTTTATAAATAAGATTAGGAATTTAGTGAAACCACGCCTACCAATTGACTCGTCATTTACTATGTAATATTTGCCCATTATCCTATTAACTTTAAAGTGTGCTAGTTGACCCCCTTTAACTTTTTTTTCACTATTAGTCAAAAGTCGCGTGAGTCATATGACAATATTTTTTAAATGACAAAACTTCCCTTAAAAAATAAAATTTCAATACCATAATTATAATGTTGACGTCATACATCTTTCATCCTCACAACCTTCTTCTTCATCAACAATAAGGATCGCCTTCCTTGTTGGCGAACAAAGACAACTCCTTACGGCAATGATCATATTTGGCTCCAATTTGGTGAAGAGATTCAACGAAGACAAATTTGGAAGACGACGATGTCATTGCCTTGATAGAGGTCTTTGTGGTCCATGCATAGGACATTTTCATTGTCCTGGGGAGGTCGACGTGCTTTAACGTAACACAGAGGAGGGAGAGGTCGCAAGCAAGTCCCGCATAAATGCAACCCTTATGTTCGTTGATAATGTTGTAGCCAAGCAAGATCTAGCTTCCCTAGTCTAGATTTGGAGTGAATCAAAGATTTAAACTCAGATACATGTGTCGATGTCACATGCGTCGTTAATGAAAGGGAAAATGACACTTTTGTGCACCTGAATATACAACATTCCCACTTTCATACCCTACCTCTTTTTTTCTTTTTTTCAGTACCTTGAATTACATTTTGGGACAGAGAGATTAACTGAGTTAACAGAAGGTTGAAATGACATAATTACCCCTCTTTAAATAATTAAACATAATTATAGATTTTGTTCAT
>JAYMTQ010001951.1:0-12333 GCA_036897385.1 Geranium incanum
AAAAGTAAATTTATTTGTATATTTGGAAGGTGCCATGTAATTTAAAGTTTTCTTGTTAATGGAGCTTTCAACTTGATTCGTTCAAAATCAATAACTTGATGTTAATTTGAAAATGTAACATAATCTAATGTATGATAAATTCTCTTGTTTCCAAAGGCGGCCAACATACTGCAACTTATGATTGTAGCTATGCAAATGATCAAGACATCTGCAATGATTTAAGATTAAAGTTTATATGGTTGCTGTGGCTCGAATTCTGATCACTAAAGCACAATTCCAAGTAATTTAGTCACTTGATCGCTCAGAAAACAAATCTTTTTTTGCCATCTTGAAATCCAAATACCCCTTCCTATTATGGAAAATGAATAATGCACATACAGAATTGAAATTGAGTTTTGGAAGCACAGTTGAGTCATCACGTGGTCATGACTCACTCATGTTCATGCATTCCCGCCCAACTTTTCCACCCCATTTTCTCTTTCCCCAATTTTCCCGCCTCCCAAACACTCCTCACTCACCCACACTATAAGAAAACCCTATCCACCCACCACCACCAATCCCACAGAGCAAAATCACCATGAAGACCATTTCAAGCTCAGCCACTCGGAGAAGAAGCAGCAACGGCCTCAACAGGTTCCTGAAACCAGGCGCTCTCGCCCAAATCAGGAACTCCAAAATCATCGCCAGATCTCACAGTCACAGACTCGTCTCTCTCACTCAGATCCATCCCCACCAATCATCGCCTGCTTTGCAGATCCAAGTTCCTGACCATGACCAGATTCCTCACTTCATCGGCAAGATCTATGCCGGTCCTCTCTGCCTCCGGAGGAAGAAGCTTGTCGCCGCCAAATCTGTGTATATACTCAACTTGGATCCTCCTCCTAGTCCCGTTCTGGAGTCTGCTTCTACTGATCCTTTCATCGGTGTGTCCAATAACGATGTTCTCGTTGCTCACTGAACCAATTGCTGGATAATGTGAGATGGGTTTTTATTTTTGTTGTATAAACTGTTTTGATAGTGTTGATTTTCCAGTGAATTGTGTGGAAGATCCTGAATACTGTAGATGTGTGTTAAATGTGGATTAGTTTGTTGAAGATTAGTGTGCAATTTTGTCTATGGGAACTTGGAATTGACTATGTAATTAATTATCTACTTAGTGTTTAATATGTGAAATGGGAGTGAGTTTATAGTCAATCGACCCTTTCTATGAATCAGATCATTATATAGATATTTTAAGAAATAAGCAACATTGAATCAGTTTGAACATGGGTTTAACTTGTTTGTTCGATTTGTTTCCATTTGTGATGATTGGCCTCGATGCTTTAAATTCGACCTTTATACATCTAATTGCATGATTATGACATTAACTATCTGTTTAAACTGAAAATGAGGCACAACAACTTAAATGAAGGGTCAAGTGAGTTTTTAAGTGCAGAAGTAGCCGGTTTATGATCGGGGTTGTATATGAATCATGTTTTGATGCATAATGTAGAAGAGGGTATTGACTTGATAATTTATTTAACTTGTGAATTTTGATACAACCCTTTGATTTTTGTCCACGACTAGTTTGTCTGGATTTTGGATCTATTAATTGCTCCAGTATACATATCTTGTGACTTGTGTTTGTTTTGTGTTTCATGTAAACAGAAGTACTAGTTAGCCCTACTGCTTTACTAATGAATTTGTTGCTCACACATTTTCATGCTAAACGACCATAAGGTGTCTCTTGAATGTGTGTAAAGTCACTCAGATATATATTCTTAACAGTCCAAAACAGAGTAAACTGGCTTTTCTAGTTTCTGAAGATGTGTCCTTGTGTTTAAACATTTGTTGACTATTGCCAGTGTGTAAGATATATATAGATTAAGGCGAGTATTAGTGAATGGTGAATGACAAAGCCTAATTTTGTAGGTAAAATGAAGAAGCCTCCTTAACCTGCAGTTTTTGCCTGAGAGAGTCTTCATTCAACCATATCTTCCCAGAACGAGACGATCTTTTCTTGGTGCAAACATTAGATATAAAATGAAAATATACATATAAAATCAGTAAGAGCAAATCACAAAATGAACATGGCTTCAATGGTTTGCCCCTGCATAATTGTTTTGTTTCTTTTAGATAATGGGTTCAAATCCCACTTATGGCAATTCCTTATTCTCCGGCTGTACTCAAATAGGGCATAGTAATTGCTATTTTTTTTTCTCAAAACTAGTGTAGAAATGAGTTTAAATGTGTTAAAAGTTCGACACGATTGAAAAAATAACTTAATTCAGACTCGAAATATCTCATATAGTTAAATTTAAGATCGGCACGATTTGGTCAACTTGTTTATTTTTCGATGTGAATGTTAAATAAAAGTTTATACATATATATCAAATTCTAAACAATCAAGATTATGAACCTATTAACTAATGAAAGACTAGACTCAAGTTCAACTTGTTTATTAAAAGAGTTTAAGATTGAGCTTAGATTTAACTCGGACTAGAATTCAAATTAAATACTTATTGAATAAAGTTTGAATAACTCATTAAAAGTTACTCAAAAGCCTATTGAGTTTTGAAAAGTTAGGTTTGAATTCAACCCGTCTACTAAATAAGCACAACCTTGAGCTCATTTATAGCGAATTAAGCCAAGTCTAACTAAAGGTTTAAAAACTTGTTAAAAGTTAGATCCATTTAATAAAAATTTTGCCCCCCCTTTTGAAAATTTCTGGTTCCGCCCCTGACTAGATGTAAATCTGCTGATGGTTTTTCCATATCTAACCTCCGAAACTCCCTCAGAAGGACCAATGCTAGGTAACTAAGAGGTGTAGAGCACCAACCCTGCTTAGTTTAAATAGAAAGGTTCAGAGACCTTATGATAAATAGGTCACTATGCTTCACTTAAATGGGTTTAGTATCCCAATGGTTACATCAGAATAATTTTCATCGGTCCTCTTTATCTGCAGTTTGTGCAAGTACATAATGGTGGCTTCGGGTAGAGCATCCGTTTTTATTGCGAGAGCGAGAATTGAAAAAACCATTAAGGTAGTGTATTTCCATCAGTCCTCGATTGGTATAAAAACAGTACAATAACACTGTTGAATCATAACTTGAATTTTATAGGCGTGGGATCATGCTGTTGGTATGATTTGTGTGCACGAAGCCGGCGGAAAGGTGTGCATCTCTGTCCCAAAATAAGTGTCGCGATTATGTACATACTATTTATTAGATGATACGAGTTTTGCATTGCATCTTAATAAAACTCTTGATGTTCTTGTGTACTATATCAACTCAATGAACCGACTCCATTTTCGCTGATCAGGTCAGTGACTGGGAAGGAAACGCATTTGATTTTGCGGCAGATGAAACTGAACGGAGGATTATTTCACCTCGCGGCGGCTTTCTTGTCAGTAACGGTAACCTACATGATCAGCTCCTCGACACTATCTCCTCCGGTTCGTCAATTGTTTGACTATATCTCAAGAAAGTACGTACTCTGCTCTAAAATAATCTCTTTTTTACATACAATTAGGTTGGTGCAGTAAAAATCTTCGCTTAGACGGATTTTTTATGACAATGTATTTTAACTTCAAATTGTGATGATAACTATATGAAAAGGACAATAAATTTATATGGTTTGGGTAAACCATGCACCTAAATTTTGGGCAAGCAATTACCAGATCCAGTACTAGTAATTATAATATATAATCAGTGTTGATTAAATAATGATGTGATGACCACATTCCATTAATCTAATTGCACTGTAGTGTCACCTTGACAACCAGCATGAAACATTAGCCTTAGATTATTATTGTCTCTTTTGACCTTAAGATATTAATCAAACTTGTATTATTATAATAATCTATGGCTTAATTATAATAATATAGGGGTTTAGAGATGGTGAGAAGGACAATTAAGAACAGTAAAGAAAATGGCGTGTGGCCCCATTCTAATTAAAGAAAGCTAGTCAAAATAATATTTGACCTTATTACCAAATTTAACTTCAATTAATTAATTAGCGTCCGCAGCCCGAAGGGACTCTGATCGGGAGTTCTCGCCGGATTTGTTATCGGTGGAGTAGACATGTCTTCTATATGATAAAGATTGTTTGTTTTATAAAAAAAGTACAGATAAATATATCTATACTCAGTAGTTTTTCACACCTCTCTTGAATCATTTTTTGCTTTCTTTTAAAAAATTTTGGTTTGGTTTCAAAGTGAATATATTCTCTTTTCGTAAGCTTAACGAGGCTTATTGTAGGGATATTTATCTGCATTTTGATTTTCCTTAAATTTTATTAATATATGTATGTATAATTTTATTGTCATGCGTCTTTTACATGCAAGTTATAGTACGATTGGATTTATACATCTGCCAAAAACCAGAGAGGCATGGAAACACTACAAGGGGATGTTCAAATCAACTAGTTTTGATATCAAATAAATTTAGCTTTTAGAGTTTTATTTTTAGAAACTGGTAGTTTGCCACCCATAATTATAATCAATTCTCACTTTATTCATCTAAATATTATTTTTTAGTACCCTAGCTTTCTTTTTTCTCATTTTTGTTAGCACTAAGTTCAACCGTTCAAATAATATAAATAACAATCATGCTCCCTCCAAATTTTCATTAAATGTATAAAGCTATGTCATTACTAATTAGGATAAATGAGTTGTCTCCAATAATGCACAAATTGTTAAAAGTGTTGAATTGTAATGTTCTTAAGTTAAAGATAATAAACGGCAAATCATGAATAGTAAATTATTCTTTTTTTTTTACAATTCTCTTTATTTTATGTCATATGTTAAATTGATCAATATAATGGCTATTATCTAAAGAAACCAAATTTAATGATGATAATGAAGATTTAGTTGATCAGCGGCTCAATACTTTGACTCTGATTCATGTTTGGTTGTTGATGATTGTCCCTTACATCCTTAGTGTTGTTTTATTTTAAATTTTGCTTTACTATTTTAAACTAGTCCGAAACTCTATATAAATATACTATTTTAAACTTGAGCCACTAGATATAAACTATTTTGTAATATTTAAAGTTAAAACATATTTCTTTTCAAATTAGTCCATTAATTTTAATTTAACCGGTTTTACTCTACTACAGATAATCGAAAAATATATAATGCACAAACATAGTGTTTTATTACAATCGAAAAATGACCCGTCATGGGCCTTTTTGATTTTAAAACAAATTTAACAAAAAAAATATATAATGCACAAACAGAGTTCAACAAAGTGTAACAAAACCAAATTTAGGTGTCAAGTATAGGTAAGTGTTAAATCAATCAAATTAGGTGCTCATATCTAAAATTAGCTAGTTTTATTATGTTTCAAGGTAGTTGTACATTTATTTATAAATACAGTAGATCCATCATTAATAGCATTTGTTGTTCCCTCCCATCTTTTAGAGAAGTTGTGGAAACCTAACTCATAAACCCACTTTTGATCCTCTTTTTTCCTTTCGTTTTCAATTTCTTCAAGTTGGCCCATTCACTTTTAATGCTTTAATGCTTTCATCACAACATAAAGGCTATTTAGTGCAACGATGGCTTTCCAACTATTTTTGTGACAGTGACGTTCTTGTTTGTTGATTATGTTCATGTGAACACATCTACCAGCTAAAGTGAAGAAAACGAAACATAATTGAGGATGTTAAAAATAAATAAATAAATTGACAAATAAAATGAAATTCTCTCAATAGTCTCTATATTGGGCGCTATGATTCAAACAAACTCGTCTCTATATTTTCAAATCGACTATACCAAATCCTATAAGAACCCTAATTCTGGCATAAATTAATAACACTCGTTGCCAAATGAAATCAGTGGAAAGTAAATTCACGACTAATGAAATATGTAATCTAGGCTAATTAGGCTACAAATTTCACTTCTGACATGAAAGATCTGCATGAAATCGTAATTCACATTGGTTGATTGATTTATGTTCATAGAAGAACGATATTTTGCACACTTGAACCACATACATATGTATGGATCATGAGCTCCATTTGTATTGCATGAATTCAAATTTGAAACAGGAATCTAATTTTGTTAAACTCGTTTAGGTGTATTTTTAGTGGATTTAGTTCAATCGCAAACACATTGGCAAGGCAAGCTCATCCAAAAAGCAAATAAAACATTTGGTTTAGCCCACTTGAAAAATATGCTTCAAATATGACAAAAATGTCCCAAATATAATTAAAACACCTCAAATTTTAGGGAAATTATAAAATAAATAACCAAATTAATATTCAGTTTGGAGCAAATAGTATTATCAACAACTTTTGTTTAAAGCTACAAAAATCGTTCGACCGGCCTTGCACACTGGTTGCTAGATCATGTCAATAACTCTGAGGGATTTCACAAGAAAGATCATAGCAATTAGTAAGTGTATATTCGTTCCATGTATTTTCACTAAGACTTTCCATTGTTGTTCCGTGTATTTTCATTATTAGTGCATGCGTTTTCATTGTTCGTACTTTTTTTTTTCTCAACAAATAGTATATTGTATCAGGAAAAGGCATAACCAACCGCTAGAGAGAGGGAAAACTCCATTGTTCGTACATGTATTTCCATTGTTACACTCGGTTTGAATTAGTGTAACTAGGGATGGAGGTGATTAATATAACCTAAAAGGAAATCATTAGGATAAAAGTGTAACGAAGGGGAAATCGAGTGTAATGGGGGTTTAGACTGATTATCACAACCTCCGAACCCTCGTTCCAACCAGTTCCAATCAGTGTAACAATAAATTATGGTGATTATGACAAGATAAAACTCAACCCTTAAGGTAAAAGTGTAAAAATTGTTCAAAGAATATATTAAACGTGTTCCTATCACAATGAGAAGTATTTTTATCAGGCATTCTTATATTTTCATTATTCATTGATGTATTTTCATTATCGTTGCCTGATTTTGAAAAATGTATTCTTTGTCCTACCATTTTATCTAGGGCCGCCAACAACTCAATTTGACATAGAAGATGATCTGTTACATCAAGAACATGCACTAGTTTGTTTCCCAAATTGTGTGATGAAGCAAAGAAACTTGTTCTCGAGATGACTTTTCAAAGTCTAAAACCCACAGTGGACTTCTACATGATGTATGTAACCGAACACATCACTAGTTTACGCATACTCTGAATCGAGTAGCATGAGACACGTGGAATTCATTGTGAACCACCAAGGACCACCTTGTAAGGCTAAATACTCTTGGGTGATCGATGGCGAAGTAGTACAGTGAGTGAAGGATGGCACTGAGTGGCTTTGGCACTCGTCTCGGTACACAAATTAAGGCCCTAATATAACATCACTTTAAAGTACATTGATGTGCTCGGCAAGTTCACCGGTAATATCGGGATTATTACGTCCCGGAGTTATCAATCCTACAGGAAGAGTGTTTGTATAGAAGAACGTGAACACTAGGAGCTTATGACCACTATGTGGGTCTGGTCGGTTTTGAAAAGGTGGTGGTGAAAATGAAAACCAAACACAAGCATGCAAACTATGAAATCGTCACAAATCACAATTGCAAGCTCACGAAATATGCAAATAATAACACGAAAACCAAATATTATAAAGGCGATCGGGGAGTCGGGATTTCGGGGGATATGTCATTTTACCAATTTTAGCGGATTTGATTATTAATTACGGGAAAGCAAATTTAAGAAACAGAATTAAGTGTCGAGAATTCCAGACCTATCCCAAACATATCTTTCGTTTGCAAGGGTTTCGTCTAATTAAAATAAATTAGTCAGGCCATTAACTAAAATACCTAATTAGGTTCGTCTTAAAGGTTGTGTAGGAATCTCCATCCTTCAGGTTGGTACCCTATTGATGTAAACCGTGCCCGCGGCATCTGTACCCCCGTCACAGGTTGCAATTACGAAGTCGTCACAAATCAAATTACAACCCCAAGATACACCGTGTAAGTCCGGCCCCTAAATGCTACGGTCCACCTAGGTCGATTGCTATCGCCTCTCTTCCTAGATTTGATCTAAACTCAGGCCTACCCGGGAGAGCTAGCATTAAGATCACATTTAGAGTCTTAATCCATTTCACAAACCCAATAATTTTAACCATTAATCCTTTAACTAATCAAATTAATACTTAGCTACTCATGGCATTAAAAATACAAATCAACATACCCATGGCAATCAACATCATTTTCATCATGCAATTAATCGAAAACACAAATCTCATAAAAATAACTCAATTATATTCCTCAATATCAATCCCAATACACGCATGCAAATCCCAATTACAAACTAAAAATAACCCTAAACAGATCTACTACCAACCTCACAAATCGTGCCTCCAAAGCTTCTCCAAATGACCTCCAAGTCTTCTACAAGTGATTACCCACAAGCCCTTCTCTTCTCTCTACCTCTAACCTAACTCCAAATCTGATTTTTCTCTAAAAAGGGTGATTATTTCGTAGGTAGAGGGTGTGGGTATTTATAGGAGGGATAAAAATCAGTTTAAATATCAAAAGGCATGATTTTAAGAGCTAATTTTGAACAGCCTGCCGGGTGGGACCCGACAGGTCAACCTGGCAGGTTGGTTTGTCTCTGCGATGCCTCGTCGAAAAGGCCCATGGGCTGCTGGGTTAGCAGGAACCTGCCGGGTGACATCCGGCAGGTCAACGCGGCAGGGTTCTCGCCTCTTCGTCTCCATGGTCTCGGGTTGTCAGGTTAAGCAAGAGGCTGCCGGGTGCCACCCGGCAGGTTGCTTGAAGATTACCTAGGTAAGCTCCCGTGGCCTCTTCTCAGCTCCTCTTCAGTCCGGCCACGGGTTGCCAGGTTAGGCCAGGCCTGCCGGGTGGGATCCGGCAGGTTAACCCGACCACCTTGCTTATTTTTCCCGACTTTGCGTTTTTAGCTCCTTTTCGCCCCTTTTCGACCTGTTTTCATCAAAAACACTTCTCAGGTCATTCGTGAGATAAATTAGCGTTTTATTCACCAAAATCTAATAACTCGTGACAAAATAAGGATAAAAATTAGGAGATTTGACTAGGTTGGATACATAATATCCGACCTCATCAAGTGGGTCTAACACATTTGCCTTATTTGCCTTACCCAAGAGTCGGCCTTGACTCTATTATATTCACTTCACATAATATGTAAACAAATTAGTTCCATGGCTTTTACTGAACTTGGATTCCAAACCAAAAATAATTAACGATTAATTCTCAATCCAAATAAACTCAAATCAATTCCAAGTTCATACAACAATAGATTATCAAAACAAACATAATATTAAGCACAATGATCTAATATTATATCCCAAAATCAAATAATCAAAATTCAATCTTAGAATTTCAGTTTATAAAAAATCTAACAAATAAAATATATTACATACAAAAGTAGGAGAAAGAATTAAGGAGGACCTCCACCGGAATTTGTTTGTTGAATCCCGAATTCTCCTTCTTTGATCTCCTCTTCTCTTTACCCTCTTCTCCTTCTCCTTTAGCCTCCTTTACGCCTATTCAGATGTCAAACTTGTTTTTTTCGAAGTCCTAGCCTTTGGGTTAAATATGAGAGCATAAACCAATTCAAAATTTAAAGTTAGCATGAAAATAGAGGCTATTTTGACCATCCTGCCAAGTGTGCCTGCCGGGTGTGACCCAGTAGGTCAACCCGGTAAGTTATTTCGCCTCCAAATGACCAAGACTTGGGTTGCCGGATTTATGCAGAACTTTCGGGAAAAACTGCCAGTTTAAGGCCGATAGGTTACTCCGATGGAAAAGTGGTATTCTTCATTTTGGTAGCCCTTTGAGTCTTTTTTAATATGGCAGTGGTTTGAGCTTGATCGAAATTCAGACAAAGGAGTTATGTCTCACGCAAGATCGGTCAACAGTGCTGGAAATGAGATTTCATGCAGCCACTTCGTGCTCTGAAAACTTGAAGTTCTAGATCTCGGATGAAGAAAGTTTTTTCATCAATTTTATAGCATGTTGAGTCCTCTTCAATGTGATGAAAGGTTCGCTCCATTTGGACTCCGGATGAAAGAGATATGTCTTCTGCAATATAGGTCGTCGGAGTTGGAAATTGGTTGTGGAGGTCACCTGGGTGAAGTTGGAGAGGGTTGCCCGGATGAGGTCTTTCTCTTCATTTTGATAATTCCCCTGGGTTGCCGGGTTGGATCCGCCAAGTGGATATGGTCAACCTCACCCTTTTTCCAATTTTTTCATTTTAGCTCCCTTTTTGCTCCTTTTTGGCCTCTTTTCTCTTGAAATAATCTCGAAATACTTGTGAGGTAAAAATAGCATTTTATTCACCAAAAATTATAAATTTGGGAAAAGTGGAGTTAAGAGTGAGGATATTTGACTCGGTTGGATACATAAATTCCGACCTCATCTATTACCCCACACTTAACATTTTCTCGTCCCAATAAAAAAGAAAAAGAAAAATAAAAGAGTAATATCTGCGAACTTTTAAAAATACATTATTTTCCCGAATTAAACCCTGAGATAACTCGTAGGAGGATTTTGGGTTCTCCTGAGGGCTTATCATAATGGAATGCTCACGAATCCGGATGCACATGCAAATGCAACTATACCCGATCTTAAAATGAAAAAAAAACTCAAGTTATACAACTAAATTAAAAGCCAAAAATATATGTACAAGAAAGTAATCACATAATTGCTCAATCATCGAGTCATAGTAAGCATGTTGATGAAAAAGACAAGCACAGAACTACCATTTAATGACTTGATCGCATGCACCAGATCAATCACACAAGTTCCTAGAAATCAAACAAACATCACTTAAGTGAGAATAATAATTGTTCACTTAGTTCAGTCTCAAATTTTTTCAATGCACATTCCTAAACACAAGTCGATCTCTTTTCACTCGGAATTTAAAGTTCATATGCTATCAGTTCAACAACATCTCCAATAATCGTAGGAAATCTAGTGCATTGGGTCAATCCATCTATAGGGATTTATTAAGCTTGTAATGCCATGGCTTAGGCTAAGGTGGGAACTTTGAGTATATAAAACGGCTTATGTGGTGTACCACTACTAAGTTGCTTTAAAAACTCACAAAACTCGAGTATATCGCTCTCTCCTTAGCATGTTTCTTTTGCTAAACTCAGCCCCCATTTTTCGAACCCATATTTTTCAAACTTTTGGCTCTTGGCTTTCTTTTTCCCCAAAACTTGTAAAAATTATTTTTTTGCCCTCAAATGCTCAATTTCCTTTTTCTTTTGTCTTTCTCGGGGATTATTATTTCTTCTCATTTATTATTTGTTTTCTTTTCTTGCCCCGAGTAGATAATGGATACAATGAGCATATGAGAAAAACAAGTTTTGTAAACAAGCACAAAACCTCATTTTGGCTTAATAAATAACCAAAAATACATGCAAGTGCACAAATCATCCAAAATGGTCAACAAACCCGTATAAATCAACCCATCACTCATAAAGCAACTAACCAAATGATGCAAGGGATCAGAATTAATTTTGGAAAATAGAAATGAAATGGCACATTGGCTTTTGCTGCAAGGTTTTATAAAAAGGTCTTTTAGCTCAAACAGGGTACTATGAAAATATTATCACACGTAGGCTTTTTAGCTCAAACGGTCCAAAGATGGCCTATAGATTCGTCTTAAGTGGTCTCACCTTAGTTTACCATGCAAGATACAGACAATGTCTCGAAAGCATGCAAAAACTCAAAATAACCAATCATCAAAGCAAACATCGACCTTTGCGTGATTTTTCATGTATCCAACGAATCAATCCAACAAGAGGGATGTTGTTGGTTCGTGTCGGTGCTTAGAAGTTCAAATTCTATAGAGCCATGGCCTTTGTCCTACGCTTTTAACGACCAATCTAATCACGGGTATGTAGTTGGATCATGTTGTGTCTTTGACTTTTTTCTCCAAAAGACTACTTTGACCCTCTTCTTGCAATTTCTCCTAATATTCTAATAAAACTCAATGGTATAAAATAACTCTGAACCTACCTAAAATCGAGATTAAATTAGGATATTTAGCTTGGGAGAAGATAAAAAATACCCCTACATCAATAGTCGAAGTATGTTCAATTGGTTCAATTTCGATGAACCTAGGAAATAAAATTGAGGGTTGAAACAGACTTGTAACAAGAATTCTTAGGATTCTTTGGGATTCTTAATTGGTGTGAAAGATTGTAGTTGTATGATGATATCATAAAACATTGTAGCTGTATGACGGTATCAGATAACATATCTTGGGGGCCTAATATAAGAACGCAGTCGGACCCAGCAATAAACACTTTTATTAAGTAGTTTTTGTTGGAGTAGTCTCTATCTGCATCACACGTGGACAATCAACTGTTCGTGTTTCCATCATCAATAAGCTG
>JAYMTQ010001952.1:0-12333 GCA_036897385.1 Geranium incanum
ACTCATAACTGTGTAAATTGTCAAAAACATTGTTTCAACATTGTTCTCGACATCTTGTCTGACTAACAGAATTAGAATTTTCAAACATGACTGTTAATCCGACTCAAATAGCCTGATACATTAAGAAGAGAAGACGTGCCCAATCAAACAATATTATATAAATAATTAGTGTGGACATCACTCCCTATTGTCGTTGATCGAAAACCACAAAACTTGGCAGATGAACATCGACTACATAATGCTTGCCTTAACGATGAAGTCTCTTTCTTAATTTGAAAGGTTAATTTTGTCGTTATAAAAAAAATTAAGATGTCGCGTGTTTTTTCGTTTAACTTGATGATGGTGTAACAAACCTAAAGTTAGAGGTTATTTAGTAATCTGAAACTAGGCCGATATAAATTTGAGGAAGTAATTACAACCAGGCACACCAATTAAAATATATTTTTCAAGTATAATTTTTTTTAAAACCAAACAATTTATCAAATCTTAAAATGTTGATGTGATTGGTGATTATTACAATCCAAACTAAAATACACCATAATTGAGGAGTCAAAGTTTATAATTTATAATTAATAATTCTCTCTCTTGGGACTCCTCTCAATCTCTCATCACTCAAATGTCTGCAAATTTGTAGCTCTTAATTCGCATCATCCCATTCGCTCATTATTATTTTCTCTTTCTCGCTCTTCAAACAATCTCCATCTCTCTCCTCAAACCAATCACCTCCATTCCCAACCGCGAACACGAAGATGAAGATCTAGGGTTTGTCCCCGGTGGCTCCATTTCTCCGATCGAGAGATTCCAGGTCGTCCCGATGAGTATGCAAGTCGTTGCTGATTTGGTGTCCTTGGACGCCGAGCTCTTGCATCTCCCCGAGGTCTCTCCTCTGGCCATCAAAGCATATCCTGACTTCGCTCAAAACCTCTTCGAGCTATGGCTCTCGCTTCCCGAGGCCAATCGACTGGTACTGCTTGTTCTATATATTAATGTTTATATAGATATGGGTGTTTCTTGCTTGTTTATTTTTTGATATTGAATGGAATTGCATTGTATTTTATTGCCGTGGTAGAGATGGTTTGTAGCAATTACCTTAGAAATGTGACATCTTGTCAGGTATGTTTGCTCTATATGGTAATTTATTGATTTATGCTTCTCTATTAAGGCCTGACAATGGTAATGATCGTCAAAGTTTAATATCTGTAACCTATACTCTGTTAACCCTTGCGAATTGCAAAATTTGTCTGAGGGTACATCTTTTTATCCCTATCAAGTACTTGGGATTAGACAGTGGAATATTTGGAACTGCCTGCACCAAATTTGAATCTTATGTAAGAATTTATATGAAAAACAAAAAAGTTGCTCAACCCTTTAATATCATCTATTTTTTTAGAAAACGAGGTTTATAGGATGTTCAGATATTCAAAGCCTAGGCATGAGTGGTTACTTTGTGACTCTCCGCTTGTCACACCTCTTTTCCAATGTAAAGGAGTCAAATTTTGTGTGGATTCCTTAAAGATGAAGATATTTTCTTATGAGAGTCCTAGTAGTGGTATGAAATGAGTGAGGTTACTAATGCTGAATAGGTGTCCTGTTTTGTTTGAAATATTAGAATCCAAATAAGTAGAAGCGACATTTTACTATATAATCCTTAAAAATTTGAACTCTCATGAAGAATTGTAGGTGGGTTCGTTGGTGATGGTTTTAGTGATCATAGATCTGCTTGTTTTCAGAAAATAACTTCTTATTTCGATGATTATATCTCAAAGAATTTTTTTATTATGCCTTTTGGCTAAACAAATTTTGAGATTCGAGTAGCTGAAACTATTGGAATTTATTTCTGTCAGGCATTATTGCGAAATCAATGGCGCCTTACTCATATGTTTATGGTCCCGTTGGTAGCTTATTGGTCATTTACATGTAGTTATCATCACTTCTGTTAGCTTTTAATTTTTATTAAAAGGTTGCTGTATTGTGATGGCCTAATGGGACGTGATCACAGAGTACTAGATGCCTAATGATGGGTTTGTATAATGTTGGGAAGTTTTCGATTGTGGCAATCTGTTAGCCTTGCTCAGACGGTTTAATCTTTTTATAACCATGATATCTAATTTGATATTTAAATGATGGTGGTGGCCGAGCTCTAACCAAACTTGCAACGTATTAGATGCAGTAATGGTGATGGTGTGTGGATTCCATGTTGGAATCCTACATGCTTTTTCAATCTAATATTTTGATTGCGGATATGGTGATGGTAGTGGGTTGGGTGATTAC
Organism: Geranium incanum; assembly: GCA_036897385.1. NCBI lineage: Eukaryota > Viridiplantae > Streptophyta > Magnoliopsida > Geraniales > Geraniaceae > Geranium > Geranium incanum. Next base: position 2,272 of record JAYMTQ010001952.1, read on the forward strand.
ATTTTTTTGGTTGTGGAACGCTTATTTTGTTCACGATATAGGTTAAAACATTCAAATGGGGAGATATCATTCTTGATTTGACCAAATCTTAAGATAAAATGATGTTTGCCTATGTATGTCCACAGAAATTAGAGAAAAATTTAATAAAAAAGCATTTGACAGCTATGCGAACACTTTTATTTTGTCTACAAGGAGACTCATTGTGTTCTTGAGCTACACAATTTGCTGTAACTCCCTACTTACTCATGATGTCTCCCACTCACTCAATAGGTTCTGAACTTCCAACATTCATTACATGAGACCATAGTTTTAGAAGGCTAAATCAGGAATTGATTTGTTTTCCCTTAGCGTCGTGAGGCGCAGTGAGGCGTAAGCCTCAATGATAAGACCAATAAATTAATAAAATATCATAAAAATAACAAAATAATATTTTATAAATTAAGAAAAAATCAGCAAAATCATCAAAGAATTAGAAAAAAATTAAAGGAGATAGAGAGAGATGAGAGGGAGGGAGGGGGAAGAGTAGTCCGCTGGAGGAGAGAGTGAGAAGGAGCCGCTGCCGATTCCTCTTCTAATTTATGTGTTAGTTTTGTTATTCCTTAGATTTATTAGGTTAACTTTATCTTCTTACCAACATAAAAAGCTCAATAAAAACATTTAAAAACATCAGATATACAACATTCATAAAAAGCCCTAAATGGGCTTTTAAAAATTTAAAGTTTAGCCTACAATTTGAGGCGCAAGCCTCAACTGCCTCGATATCTAAGGTGTGAGGTGTAAGCCTTGACGGAACCAAGGCGTAAGCCTCAGTACACAGATGAGAGGCTTAGCCTCAAAGGTCGTTTTCGACCGCCTCAAGGAGTGCGCCTCAATAACCTTTTAAAACCATGAATGAGTCATATTCGGAGAATATCCGATTCTCCCCAGGGTACATTTGCTAATTTATCAATTTCAACAGGGATACTAGATATGTAATATTCCTTTGAGATTCTAGTTTTTTGTTGTTATTGTTGTTGAAAATGTAAAAATTCACATCTTATGACTTTTGTGTCAGCTTTGATGAATAATATTTAGTGAATTATATCTTTCCTTCTGTCAGATAAAGTTCTTGCTTCCATGTTTTCAATTCTATAAGTAAAAGCTAATGTATATTCTACTTGTCATGAGTTTCAAGCTGTTTCTGTATGTGTAGGCTACATCATTGCTTAATGATGCCAAGACTGGTGGTCCCTTGAATGTCAATGTAAATTCTTCTGGCGGAAATACCTCCATGAACAATTCATTGCCATCCATGTTTCCTGGTGGTAGTACACCTCCACTTTCACCAAGAAGTACATCCGGTTCTCCTCGTGTAATGAAGCAGAGGGTCGGCCATTCTCATTTAGGCTCTCCTCTGAAAGTAGTGAGTGAACCAGTAAGAGAAGTGATACCTCAGGTCTGACATATGTACATGAATCTCTTTTGTTTGATCTGGATGCACATTTATGCTATTTTGATTTCCCTGAATGCTGTTCCCAACTGCCTTTTGACTGCTAAGTTTATTTTCCGTGTAGATAATGGTGGTGTATGCATTAATAAATTTTCTCTGTAATGTTTGCAGTTTTACTTTCAAAATGGCCGTCCACCTCCTAATGAACTTAAAGACCAATGTTTGTTCAGAGTGAATCAATATTATTATAACCATGCAGATGGGTTGCAGATAAATGGTAAGATGTGTGTCATGGTGCATGTGTATTCTCTGATACTTCAAAAACTGATCAGCATTATGTCGTGATTATTTCAGAATTCAAATCAGTTACTAGGGAAATCTGCAAGCTGCCCTCGTTCTTCTCCATCGCTCTTTTCAAAAAGATTGATGCCAATAACACTGGTTTTGTGAAGAGGTATGCATCCTCTTTTGGACGCCATAGTTTCAAACCGAGTAAAGTTTATCTCAAATGTTGTCTACTTAAGTAATTAAGTTGACTGTGCCATAATTTTTATAATAATCTTTAATATGAGTATTGTGGATTCATGAGAAGTTAAAGTTCTGATTCCTTGATTTTTTTTACGTAACGTGCTTCAAAGGAAATCCATCTTTACTTACTGATTCTTTCACATGTGCAAGATTTGTTGATAGAACTGAGTGGTGGCTGGCCTTATAAGAAATGTGCAGTCACCATAAAAAATAAGGATTTTAGATATATTTGAGTTTAGATTAGTTTCTTTCAAATGTTACTTGATTGCTACAGCCTTATATGCTTCCAATCACTTACTTGCTGAAGCCTTCTCTCAAATTAAAACTTATTTTTCTCCATCCTAGGATAAGTGTCATTTGACTTGTTAAGAAAATGGGGTGTACTAGTAATGTTTGAGTCTCCTACATATGCTTTCGTTCTAAGTGGTTATGACAAACTAATTCAACATGCACTAACATACTAAGTGGTTTTGAATTATTGATTCAAAAGGTATAATTGGTAGTCCATGCTAAATTTACTTTACCAAAATGGAAAGTAAAGACAAATGAATGACTGAAAGCTTATGTGATTGTATTAGTGATTACTATAGATAATAAATATGAAGATCATAGCTAACTAGTAACCAATATGCATACTTAGACTACCCATGTTTGTATAGCCTATCTTAGCTACCAATAAACAACCTGGTTATCAAAATGCCAACTGCACTTCTGGCTAGTCTAATTAGGTTATTTCAACCAATGTCACTGAATTTACAGGGTGAGTTTATATGGGTTGGAGTTGCTTGCCTAAACTGCACCATAGTATTATAAAACAAAATATTAGTTGTATGGAAATAATTATTTTACCCTAGATACATTGTTATTTCTGCTGTTCATGCTTAATTTTCTACTAAATTTATTGCTAGGGAGACATTTATTGATTATTGGGTCAATGGTAACATGTTGACGGTGGATACAGCAACCCAAATATATAAAATTTTGAAGCAACCAGATCTTAGATATCTTACCCAGGTAATGGCTCCTATACTTTTGTCATATTATGGCTTGTGAAATATATTAGGTTGATTTCTCTGCTTCCATTTGGGTGATGCAATAACTTCTTCTATAGCTTTATGAACGAGAGATGTATAATCATTGTCATTATGAATGTTTTCTAATTTAATTATGGTCAAATATCATAATTTTGCTCTTATTTTTCTTTTTAATTGTTTCTGAACTTGATTATAGGAGGACTTCAAACCTGTACTTAAAGAACTTTTGGCAACTCATCCAGGCTTGGAGTTCTTACAAAGCACACCTGAGTTTCAGGAAAGATATGGTGTGTACTGTGTACTCAACCTTTGGGTAATTTCTGTATAATATAAATATTTTTCTGATGTAGATGTGTCTGGTTTGTTTAGATTATACCTTCCCCTTCCCCTTTCTGTAAATGTTTGCTACTTGAACGCAAAAATTGAATCACCGGCCTTATTAGTTCTTATGAGAGGCAAGAGGAAAGACAAAATTCTACAAACCAGCGAATGGATTGATTTTACACCTTAGGGGATATTGCCCTTTTATTTTGTACTAAAATATTTGAATTTATAACATTTGAGTTTTCTTGATAATTAAGGTTTCTACTAATGAGGACACTCCTTGGAAAATAGTTATAAGGAAAAGAAAGGACGACCATAGCAAGCCTAGAAACAAGGAACTCGGAAACAATCTGTAAAGTAGACATAACAAAGTGTCAAGAACATGGTCAAACAACTTCATTAGTGACTAAATTATATACTTTCATAAACAGCTAGGACAACCATGTCCTGGAAGTCAGGCTCAATTCTGAACTTGACCCGAGTATGAAAATTTTCCTTATAGGCTTATAGCTTCCTTCTTCTGTATAACTTGTTTCCTTCAGAGTTAGAAATGAATTGAGTTCAAAAGGAAGCAAAGAGTTAAATTTACTGGCTTATCATTAATCAATATATCATAGGGGAGAAACCAAATTAGAAAGAGTATCCTTTATGGGATTGAGTGAAATTGTATTCTGCTAGTTGTTCTTATAGATTGTGTGCTGAGAAAAATAATGTCCAGCATACAAATTCTGTGTTATTTAGATATTTTTGGTTTTCGTTTTTTTCTTGCAATTAATATAGCTGCCTTTTTTTTGTTTCTTCCATACATTACTCCACTGAGAAATGAGTACTGCATCCTGCATGACTCCTGTTGTTCACGTGTCCTGAAGCATGGATCCAAGTTCATTGTTCTTATTAGTGTTAAGAGACATGATGGATATTTTTTGACTTGGAATTTTATGGTGATGGCCCAGCTGAAACTGTAACATACAGAATATTTTACCGTATAAATAGATCTGGGACCGGTCATCTTACCCTCAGAGAGCTGAAACGTGGAAACTTAATAGATGCAATGCAACATGCTGATGAGGAAGAGGACATAAACAAAGTATTGAGGTAGATATACTGACCGAGTAAACCTGGTATATTCCTCTTTTGTTTCTTAGGCAATTTATGTATGTCCTTTGTCTATACCAAACGATAAACCTTCCTTAAAGTGACCAAGCTTCCACTTCACCCAACATTTGTCGGTAGTGGTTTGTTTCTCATTTAGTAAAACTATACCGTGCTCTCAAAGTTATACAGTTTAAGCATGTCTTAAAATATTAGGTTTTGGAAAAATATTAGGCTGGAAACTTGTGACATGTTTTTATTCTATTTGTTATTCTGTCCACACAAGTGCTGATAGTTTTTGCTAATTGCTTTGAGATCCCAATAGTCTAGGATATAATGGCAAATTCTCTAGTTGATAATAAAGTTTAATTATCAGTGTCATGTGGCTCACAATGAACCTGTGCCCAGTATTGAGTCATATGGCTTAGCCTGGTCATTCCAGATCAATCCTCTAGCTGCTTGATCTTGAGCTAATTGATTGAGGAAAAAGAAACCAGTCCAACGAGTAATCCTTAGGCATGTATGCTCCCATGGTTAATAGCATCAAACTTACACACTACTATATGATGCAAACGAGACTGTGCTTGTAATATCACAAATCTGACATTTAATACATGGCATATTGCCCTTTCCTTTTCCCTTATGTTGCAGATACTTCTCATACGAGCATTTTTATGTTATATACTGCAAGTTTTGGGAGTTGGATACAGACCATGATTTCTTGATAGACAAAGAGAACCTTATCAGATATGGTAATCATGCACTTACCTACCGAATCGTTGATAGAATATTTTCTCAGGTTTGTGTTACTCAGATGGTACTTTTATTCTATAGTTAAACACAATGCTACTTGCTGAAACAATGTTTCCTTCATTGAAAGATTTATCTCCCATTATACTCAAATTTTACCTTTTCTGTTCTTTTCTTAAGTGTTTCACTTGTCACTTCTATATATATATGACCTCAGGTTGGCAGAAAGTTCACTAGTAAGGTTGAAGGAAAGATGGGGTATGAAGATTTTGTTTACTTCATACTTTCAGAAGAGGATAAGTCATCTGAGCCTAGCCTTGAATATTGGTATTTACACAATTCTCATTTGGTTATAGTAAATTTCAGTCATAATGTTTCAGTATGGTAAATGTCATGCCCACTTCATGAGTAGTGGTATCTTAATTTTCCCCGAGAGTGTCGACTGAATATATTTGCACTTTTAATTGTTTTAATTGTCTGTCTTGAAAAGTTTTTTTTTCATTGGAACATTAGGAGATCAGATGCATAAGTTACCCCTGGGATGCAATGCATCTTCTAAAAGCTCATTTTAGATGAACTTTGGATTTTAGAACGATTGAGTTTCAGACTTATGATGTTATTATTTTTATCTCCATACAATCTTTGATTGTTTCCTGGGTTCCTAGATTCCGGCTAAGCAACAAAAGTTGGTATCCCAAATTTTGTTTCCTATGATGTGTAGTTTTCTGACATGATCTCCTTTGTAGGTTCAAATGCGCAGATTTGGATGGAAATGGGATTTTGACTCGGAATGAAATGCAATTCTTTTACGAGGAGCAGTTGCATCGGATGGAATGCATGGCACAGGAGCCTGTTCTTTTTGAGGATATACTTTGTCAGATAATTGACATGATTAAACCAGAGGTTCCCCCCTATTTGCTATTTTGGCCTTTCTTACCATATTCTTCTGTAATTTGCTTCTCAATTGCAAAATGTGCTATTGGCATGATACATCTAGAAAAGAGGTTTCTTGCAACCTCTGGTATGTGTTTTATCAGATATCTCTTGAAAAGAGACTTCCAGAATTTGGGTGTTTATGTTCTAACTATTTGTTAACAAATAGTCGGTCTAATAATTTCTAATTGACTTCACCTAGCCACTAGAAATCCATCTTTCAGTAATATCTACTGGACTGCTTTAGATTATATTTTTGTTGCTCAAACATTTTCTTCCTTACAGAATGAGAGCTATATTACACTGCGTGACCTGAAAGGCTGCAAACTTTCTGGAAGTGTTTTCAATATCCTGTTCAACCTTAATAAATTTATGGCTTTCGAAACTCGTGACCCATTTCTCATCCGTCAGGTATATGAAATACTTTGATTTGTGTCCTTTCATAATACAGTAGAAGCAATTGTTTGTGTAAAAGTAACACTTAACTAACGTCTAATACTGTGATGGTGTAATGTGCAGGAGCGTGAGAATCCAACTTTGACAGAGTGGGATCGCTTTGCACATAGAGAATATATCAGACTTTCCATGGAAGAAGATGTTGAAGATGTCTCCAATGGTAGTCCTGAAGTTTGGGATGAATCACTTGAGGCACCCTTCTAACCTGAATTAGGTAAGCTACTCCAGCTTAGATGATGCGGTGGTTCCAATAGTAGTAGCATCAGAATTAATTCACTGTTTTGGCAAGATTTTCAAATTGTGCATGTTGTCTCTTACAATAAATTGGCTGTATGTATCAACAAATGATAAATAAATAAATGATGCTAGTTTCTGTTTTCTGTTAGTTCAAATCAAGCGATGAACAATTGATGCATGGTCTAACATATGTGCACCACCTACCTTGTTGTCTCTGTCCTGCATCTTATGGCTGTGATGATGAATCATATAACATGTTTCCATCTTAGGTTACATTTAGTAATGACAGGTTCAATTCTTACTGTGAAGTGAACTGCTGAAGTTTATGAGTAGAGTGACTAAATCCTATATAACAGAGTCTCTTGATCTGCAGGTGTTGGGAAAAAAGGGGTTTGAATTCTTCCTAACTGGCCAACGGATCCAAGAGAGTGAAGTATAACAGGTGGACGGATGGAGCTTGGCGGTGGGTGCAAATGTATCATGCGATGTAATGGCTGGGGGGAGGGAAGTATCCCAGTATGTTGTCTCGGTCAAGTAAATTAAACCGTGCATAGATAGAAGGGCTAATGGGTGAGAAGAGAAGAGGTGGTTAATGGAAATGTCATTTTTTATAGTCAAAAGTTATCAGTCAAGCATTTTTCTCCTCCCCGTCTTTTATTTAATGTTTCACTCAAGTTATTGTTGCTTCTTCTGTTAATTGGCAGTGCTCCAGTTCAGTCAAGTTTTGATATGGTGCACAATTAATTGGCCAGATTGCTAACTAAATCCTACCCTCCTTCCTGAATATATGAGAGTATTGATTCATAACATACTAAACTAGTTTGTTGGGTTAGACAGAGGGAGGGTGACCTAAGACATTACTAACACATTATATATTTGTTTTGCTTTGCTTTGCTTTGGTCACCACCCAGCAAGTATTTAATAATTAGGGACGGTGTATCTTCAGACTAGCACTAGCACCAGCAGAGAGCAACAACAATCTAACCAACCTTCCTCCTGTAGTAATAATTTGAATGAAATGGAAGATAATGGAACATTCATTGCAATCATGTATTATAGGAGCATTCAATTCAATTATGTGAAATTCCTGTCTTCTCCTCTACGTCGAGTTTCATCCCAAGTCCAAATCAACTTGCATGGCAGAGCAAAAACACCCTTAAAATGTCCGAATAAGAAAATCATAACTCTGTTGCTTCTTGGCGTCACTCAAAAATGTGCCCATGGTAATCTGGCAACTCAACCTATCCGCCTGTCTAAATAGAACCTAGCATATCATAATTACATAATGAATGAATATTGTGTTGTGTCATGGCAATGCAATTCATCCATCGACAACATTTGGAGGTACCCGATGACTTGCATGTGTGTGTACACTTAGATATGGATAGGCACACATACACATTAAATGTTACATTTGACCAAAAGACTAGTGTATTAAGTCTTGAGTCCAATGTGTATAAATTATTTTTATCCTTGTATTTTTCTGATGTGTGACTTGGGCTCACATGTGAAATTTTTAACACCCCTCCACGTAGAATTCCATCACATCGGGTTGTTTACGCTTCTAAGTCCAAATTGCCTTGCACTCTAATTCGCTGGGCTATCTGGCAATCATGGTTTGATCAATCATAGTTCTAGATCCTACTAGCCCATCTAGCCAATTACCATGAGATCCACTAGCATGCCGTCCCAATGAGATATGTATACTCTTATACCACTTGTTGGGGGGAAGGGAGTCTTGTCAAGGATGATCACACTACAAGAAAAGCCTATATACAAATTAAAGCTCACATTTGACTCAAAACACTAGCCTATCAGGTCTAGTGTCTAATGTGTATATAAATTATCTTTATACCTCGTAATCTTCCGATGTGTGACCTGAATTCACATGTGAAATTCCTAATGATTTCCCCTCCATATTGATTCTCATCACATCGGGTTGCTCACGCTAATAAGCCTAAGTCGCCTTACACTCTCACCCGCTAGCCTATCTGGCAATCCTTGTATGATCATTCATGGTTCTGGATCCTACTGGCCCGTCTAGCCGATCCTTTATGATATCCACTACCCTGCCGGCCTAACGAGATCCGTGCAAACCAAACTCTGATACTATTAGCTGGAGGAGTATCAAGCCTAACTTAAGAGGATCACACCATAAGAAAAACCCATATACACATTAAAGCTCATATCTAACCCAAAGACTAGCCTACCAGGTCTATGGTCTAATATGTATTTAACTCTCCCTATACCCCGTAATCTTCCGATGTGGTACCTTGACTCACATGTGGAATTCCTAACTTGTTAGGGAGAACCTGACCAAGGAGGATCATATCATAAGGAAAGCCTATACACACATTAAAACTCACTTTTGACCCAAAATAATAGCCTAACATGTATATGGTTTATCGTGTATATGAACTCTCCTTATACCCCTTAATTTTTTGATGAAGGACCCAGACTCACATGTACAATTCCTAACAATCTCCTCGTCCATATTGAGTCACATCACATCGGGGTGCTCACGTTCCTAAACTCAAATTACATTGTAATCTCACCCAGTGGCCCAGCTGGCAATCCTGGCCTGATCAATCACGATTCTATATCCTATTGGCCCACCTAGCTGATCCACCATGAGGTATGTGTAAACCAAACTCTAATACCATTTGTTAGGGAGAAACATGCCTTAGCAAGGAAGAACACATAACAAGGAAGCCCATATACACATTAGAGCATACTTTTGTCCCAAAAGGTTAGTCTACCAAGTCTAAGATCTAATGTCTATATAAAGCTTTCTTATACTTCGTCTCCGATGTGGTTTTGAACTCACATGTAGAAGTCCTAACAATATTCTTCCCGACAATGAGCCTCATCACATCAATTTGCTCATACTCCTAACCTTAAATCGCTTTTGCACTCTCATCTAATGGCCCATCTGACAATCCCGGCATGATCAGTCATGCATGCTTTTAGATCATAATGGCCCACTTGGCTCGATCCACCATGAAATCTACTGGGTTGTCGACCCGACGAGAGATATGTGCAAACCTCGTTTGATACCACTGTTGGAGGAGAATCTAGGCTTTTACCAAGGAGGAACACTCTATGAGGAAGTTTATATACACATTATAGCTCACTCTTGACCCAAAAGACTAGTCTAGTGAGTCTTGAGCTTAATGTGTATATAAACTCTCTTTTCACCTCATACACTTCCAATGTGGGATTTTGCCTAAAGTGTGGAATTCCAACAATCTCCCCCTCCACACTAAGCCCTCATCAAAT
>JAYMTQ010001953.1:0-12332 GCA_036897385.1 Geranium incanum
AATGTAGATTGTTTATATACTTGGGCTAGGGCACAAATCTAACACATACAAGTCAACTTCTTCGTAGATTCACAATCTCGCCATCAGGAGGGCGACAATTCACGGCCAAGTCTCAACCTCACATACATACAATTGAAGCTTTAATCAATGGGATGTAGACGCTTTGATAACATCAACCCAAAATTTGTCGATCATCTTCATTTTGCTGGAAACTCATGAATAGTGAGATGTTGAAGAAAGGGGATATCATGAACATTTTTTATTTTCTAATTTTTATTATTATCAAGGACAAAAGAATAAATGTGTCATGTGACTCAAAAATTTAGAGATTTTCATCTAACTTAAGATAATTGTTATAATGGAGTATATTTTAAAATTAAGGGAAATGACGGTTTGTTATTCTTGTTTAAGCTCAATTAATATCGTACACTCTAAACTTTATAGTAGCACAATTTGCTACCTTAAAGTTACAATTCGTCATATCGTTATTAACACAATTAACTTTATATGTAGAAAATCAAAATATCCCTAAACTTTTCAATTAATAAAATATGCCTTAATTAATGATTTATTGATTCATATTTAACGCTAATAAATAATAGTTTAAAATTTATAATAAATATTAAAATCATTTAACTAACAATTTGTTATGAAATTTATAATTAACTTATTAACTAACAAATAGTAATAAAAAATAAAAAGATTGAAGTCGGCCTTCTCCTTCATTCTCCCGTTTTCTCTACAATAAACTCCACCGCCACGAGTCGTCATCGGCGAGGGAGGTCTCCGCAAATGTAGGTCCGCCGAATTTGAGATGTTTCTTTTGATTGAGTTCAAAGACCAAGTTCCGCTGCATCTGATACACAACGACGCCACAGTTCAACTATGTCCTCTCGCTCATCCTCCATATTGTTGAGTTTTTATTATAATGAGGGGTAATTTTGTCATTTTAAAAATAAAATATGTATGATTTGTTACAAATGGAGCTTGAGAGGTGCAAAATGTATCACTTTAAAATTTAAAATATATGGTGTTAATCAAATTTGAACAAAAGTAGCAAGTGGCATTTCCCCTAAAATTAACCATAGTGGCCTACAAAATCTATCATACTAACCTTTTCAAACCAACTCCCCCTTCAATTAAATGACAAATGTAGCCATCTGGAGGAGGATATGAATTTTTAGGGTTAGGTTTGGGCCATATGGGTGAGTGGGCTCAAGCCATGCATGCCCAAAGCTCCACATATTAAAAACCTACCACTACAGCACAACACAGCACCTCCCCAACTAAATACAGCAAGGACACCACCACCCACTACTACACCTTAGCTTTTGCATTTCAATCCCATCGAAATTGGCATTTTTGTAAATTTCAAGAAATAATCTCAAAATTATAGATACCTATTACACTAAAAACCCCCAACTCACATAACATTATTTTCACATATAATTGATGGTCTCTGTCTCTCCACACACCACAGATTTTGGTATATCTTTTCCTTCATCGATGACCCAAAAAATAGAAACAAAATTATTATTTTTTTTAAAAAAATCTCCAATTTTTTATAATAGTATTTCAGAAAATCCAATTACCCAACTCTCAATACACATTTGATCTCTACAAAGCTCATAGCTTTCTTTTCCTCAACAGCAACAAAATATGCATTTCTCACATGTTTCTATCTCTTTCTCAGAGACTGCTTCTCTTTTCCTCTGAACAATCTTCAACCTTTCCGCGTCAAACCGCTTCGCCGATCGCCTCCGATCCTTGTCCTTTCCGGGTCTCCGGAATCGATCTGTCACCGATCTTTTCAGCTCTGTTTGTGAGTGATTTTGCCTGATTCAGCTTCATCTGTAACTGTGATTCTGCAAATTATCATACTTTTTTGTTGCAGAGAAAAAATGTTTAATTTGGCGCACCCATATCGTCTATTTTGTTTTAAGATTTTTGTTCTTGATGGTCGGTTAGCTTTTTGGCATTTTGAATCGACACAGCTCATAATACCCACAACATAATCATAAGATGTTAAGTTTTTGGATTGTGCATAACTCATAATCAGCCACAAAATAATCATACAAAGGTTGAGTTTTTGGATTGTGCATAGCATAATCAGCCCAATCGTTGTCTGGAGATTTTGGATTTGCTTTTGTTGTTGTTATTTGTGGTGGTGTTTGAGGAAACCATGGTGGATGAGATGAAATTAGGCTGAACGGGTTAGATTGGAGAGCTAGTTAGTTATGTTTGACATTTGGTACTGAGCACAACTTGTAAGAGGCAGCCAAAACATAATCATGCAGAGGTTGACCTTCCCTTAACTTTGCAATCAGATCGGTAACATTAGCAACAATGATAGCGCTCCTTACTCAAATGTCTCTATGGCATTTCTCTTCCTTACTCCTCAATCATTTAGTAGCTCTCTTATCTAAATGTCCTGCAATCCACCCTGCTACTTACCATGCTACCCATTCCGGTCTATATGTATCTCTTCAATACAATGCTCCGTTGCTATTGCTTAGGCGACTTTCCCAAGAAGCTTTCTCGCTCTTCAAACACCTCCGATGCTTTCCATTTCTTCAATTTGATAGTTTCACCTTCTCTTTCATTCTCTAATTCCACTCTAGCTTTCCAAAAATTCAGCTTCACATCCCCATTGTAAAAGTGGGTTTTGAATTCTATTTCTATGCGCAGTCTGCTTTACTCCATGTGTATTTGACAATATATCTGAAAGAAACTTCGTGGCCTGGAATGTCATGATCACCACTTTGAAAGCTCCAACTTTCTTGTTCACTATCTGATTAATGACAAATGGAATTGTTATCACATGGACTAATATATTGATGGTAGAGTTTGCTTTTTAAGTAATCTGACTATGCTTACTGTTTTTTTTAAATCTCATACAGGCTTGCAAGTTGAAGCGACCGAACCTTATGAGATATTACTTGGATGTTTAGTTGCTATACTAGGCTATTATTGTTTTTGGTTACCAAGAATTAAGTTGATCTCATGTTTTTGTTGACATTTATTTATGTGTTTGAATGATTTATTTGCTCTAATGATGGTATTGTATGTTTGTTGTCTGTAATGTTTGCTTTATTCTGTTGAGAATTTTTTTTCTTACTGTAAGCGTTTTTTCTGTTTAGGATGCAGATCATTTGAACATACTTTGAGGGATTCAAGTGGGATGTGATTTGCATGGGGTAAGCATGCCAGAGTTACGAAGTGGAGCACGGCGATCAAAAAGGCTGGATGATCTTCAACCTACCCCACAACCTGTTGATCAAGCAGATAATTTGCTACTTCCTGCTCAGAATAAGACCAGGAGGAGAGCTGGTGGAAGAGGAAGAGGTAACACAGCTGCTGTAGCAAAAGGACCTTCCACTGCATTGCCTGCAAGGCCGGCAGCTGCTGGTAGAGGCCGGGGTGTGAGATTAATAGATTTAGACCCAGAACCTTGTCAGGTGGCTGCTCTTGGGGCTGGTGAACCTGCTTACAATAGAGTAGAGGTGGTCGCAGATAAGGATATTGCAATGGAGGGTGGAAGCGCAGATAAAATAGTGGGAGTTGAGGAAGAAGCAAGTACAACTCCTGTTCCTGATAAGGTATCCATTATATCCTTGTTATTACTCTCTAGGTTTATTTGTATCTTTCCAAATGTTAGACATGTGTTTTTAGTTGCATTTTTCCGGAACTGCTCATATTGGTAACTGGTTTACTATAATACTCTGCATTATTTTCCTCTTCAGCTAAATAATTTTGTTGAGAAAATAGCACTTTGGTTTCCTGATTTGACGTACCTTCCTCCTATCCTATTACATCATTTCTCGCTAATATTAGTCTTGCTGTGGGGTAAATTTGTGTGATTATTCACTTTAACCTCTTTAATTCAATGGTCATTCTTCTGCTTGGTACAGGTACAAGTTGGCAATTCCCCTGTGTACAAGGTAGGGAAAAAGTTGGGTAAAGGTGGTTTTGGCCAAGTCTATGTTGGCCGAAGAGTTAGTGGTGGTACTGATAGAGTGGGAGCAGATGCAATTGAGGTATGGGTATCCCTTTTTTTATTTTCAAAAACTTCATTATTTTCAAGGTTCCTGGTACCATTGGATTCAGGATGTAATGCTATACACTATGTTGGTTACAGGTTGCATTGAAGTTGGAGCACCGCAATAGTAAAGGTTGTAGTTATGGTCCTCCTTACGAGTGGCAAGTATACAAGTAAGTGTTTCCTTTAAGAGGTCTGAATTGATATACTAGTAGCACACACATGAGTGTTGCATGTCTGAAAGTGCTATAAGAATATGGTCTCATTACTCCTTTTCTCCTTTTGTTTGGACTGAAAAGTACCTTAAATGGGTGTTACGGAATTCCTGGGGTTCACTACAAGGGTCGCCAAGGAGACTTCTACATTCTGGTAAGGTTTAGTTTAAGTCTTCTATCCATCAGCCTTTCTTGAGTTACTGATTGTGTTGAAAACTATATTCGTATTTCAGGTCATGGACATACTGGGGCCCAGTCTTTGGGATGTCTGGAATTCTCTTGGCCAGTCGTAAGAAATCAAATCTATCTCTATATCTTTATGTCCACCCTTGTGTGTGTAGCTTTGCTCCTCTAACATGTAGGTTTACTGAAGCAGGATGTCTCCGACTATGGCGGCATGCATTGCAGTGGAGGCAATATCAATTCTCGAAAAACTTCACGCAAAAGGGTAAGTCCTTTTGATAACTTCGATCCTTTCAATTTATTTGACAACCCACTTAGAAAATTATGAACTTGTAATTAATTGCTTTCTTTTATATTCTTGTCCTCTTCTTAAACAAGATTTGTGCATGGAGACGTCAAGCCAGAGAATTTCTTACTTGGTCAGCCGGGAACACCCGATGACAAGAAATTGTATCTCATTGATCTTGGCTTGGGTATGCAATCCTCAAATGTTTTCTGTTTAATTTGCCGTGGTCTTCTTCCAGTGAATCAACTTTGCACAATGTTAAACAATTTACTCATAAGAGTTTGTTTTATATGTATGCCTTCAGCTCTATGGTAACAACTGATACCTCAATGTTTCTGTTTGTCTGACTGAATGCTTATCCTTCAGCATCTAGATGGAAAGATGCAACATCTGGCCAGCATGTTGAATATGATCAGAAGCCTGATGTTTTCAGGTTTGTGGATTTTTTGTCAGTGGGGCATGAATTGTGCATGATTCCTCATTGTGTACTGAAATAACTCTTTTGGCAGGGGGACAATAAGGTATGCTAGTGTACATGCACATTTAGGTCGAACAGGAAGTAGAAGGGATGATCTCGAATCATTGGCATATACTCTGATATTTCTTATCAAGGGAAGGTTACCGTGGCAGGGGTTTCAGGTTAATTCTGTCATTGCTTGTGTATGTTGTCTATATCATATTTGAGGTTCCACAAACTGATATTTTTGGTCCCCTGTTTGTGTACATTTTTAAATTGCAGGGAGATAACAAAAGTTTCCTTGTTTGTAAGAAAAAGATGTCAACTTCTCCTGAGTTGATGTGTTGCTTTTGTCCCGTCCCATTTAAGCAATTCCTTGAAGCTGTTGAGAATATGAAATTTGATGAAGAGCCAAACTATGCGAAGCTGATCTCATTTTTTGATAGTCTAATAGATCCTTGTGCACCATTAAGACCTATTAGAATTGATGGAGCAATTAAGGTGGTTGTACTTTTATCTTCTTTTTAACACGAACACCATACTTTGATTTCTTACCTTTTTTCTCTTCCCTCTCTTGAATGGCTAAAGGTTGGGCAAAAGCGGGCAAGGTTACTTATTAATTTGGAAGAAGATGAGCAACCAAAGAAGAAAGTACGTGTAGGCACTCCAGCTACCCAGTGGATTTCGGTTTACAATGCTCGCCGACCAATGAAGCAGAGGTGAACATTACATTCTTATTGAATTTCACATGCTCTGGGTTTTGAGAAAATATGGGAAGTTTTTTCTTCTGGAAATTAAAGTTTTCTAACAGAAGGTTAATACATCACAGAAATCTTAATAATAATTATTTTTCACCATTACAAAATTAAATTACACAATTATTGTTCCTCATGGTCGTAACTCATAAGACTTAGTGAGATACCACTTGGCCAGCTGCCATTGGATACGTTTGGGTTTAGCTGCTTTCAAAGGATTTCTAAATCCATATTTACCTACATTAGAAAAAGTAGTTTTCTTAGAAAGTGTTTGCAGAATATATTTTGAGAAAAAAATCATTTTCCACTTGACAAATACTACCCATGTCAAGATGCTTTTGCTGCCTGCATAATGTTGATGTTGATAATATCCAGACTCCCTTTTGAGTGAATCTGTTTCAACACGCATGCATGAAAATAACTACTTGGTATTCTATGTTTGTTATACACCATAAGTTTGAAAACATTTCAAAGGAATCGCACTGGTTTTAGTTGCCCAGTTGGTACATATGCTGTTAAAGGTGCGTGATACAGTTTTTTTTCTTCTTTCTCTTGCCCCAAGTAACATGTTGGTTTTGTAGGTATCACTACAATGTAGCAGACAACAGGCTACGCCAGCATGTAGACAAGGGTAATGAAGATGGATTGTATATCAGCTGTGTCGCCTCCGCAACGAACCTCTGGGCACTAATTATGGATGCAGGGACAGGGTTTTTTTCCCAGACTTATGAGTTGTCAACTACCTTCCTGAACAAGGTTATTAATTAGGATTTTGATCAGATGTGGTGGCTGCTATGTACTTATTCAACTGGTTTTTACATGACGGGAGTAATTGACATCATTGTTCTTTGGGTTTTGTTAGGCCTGGATTATGGACCAGTGGGAGAAGAATTTCTACATCAGTTCAATAGCTGGTGCTGCTAATGGGAGTTCCTTGGTGGTAATGTCCAAAGGTTGGTAACCGCATGCATATAGACTTCATTTAATACATGTTCCACTGGTTGTTCTATGTTTCTAATAAGCCAACCAAGTTATGTTTACTTAAAATAAAAAGAAGAATTATACCTGAATAAGATGGAAAAAGGTAATCCATAAACTAGTTGGACAAGCATCCGGTTTTGATGCATTTGACCTTGTTAATAGAGGTACAACTCAATAGCAAACAACTTTTATCAATTAGCGATCGGCAATATAAAATAGTGGGCCTTACTATGAATCACACATCATGCAAGAGTGGTTAATTGCAATGACCATAGTAAGAGCTGTATTTCTTGTTAAAGCACATAGGGCTATATGGTAGAAAGCCCATTACCAAATAACTTATCATTAATTTTAACAAAAATGGTAAGTGAACCCTTATTTTGGAACGGAGGGATGACTATTTCTTAAACATCTACAGCCTATCAATAGAATGTGATTATCTTAGTGAACTTTCAAAATCCAACACTTATCCATCTGTGACTTTTGCAATTTCCAGGAACTCCATACACACAACAGTCATACAAAGTGAGTGAATCTTTTCCTTTCAAGTGGATTAATAAAAAATGGAAGGAAGGCTTTCATGTCACGTCGATGACAACAGCTGGCAGTCGATGGGGCGTGGTTATGTCCCGGAATGCTGGATATTCTGATCAGGTGTTATTTCCATACAGTATAGCAGCAGCAAAATTGAAATATACTCTTCTCTTAGAAGCTCATTTGTTTTTTTTTTTTCCATTTGTCTCTGGTTAAATGGCGCAAGGTTGTGGAGCTTGACTTTTTGTACCCGAGTGAAGGTGTACATAGGCGGTGGGAAAGTGGTTACAGGATTACATCTATGGCTGCCACTGCTGATCAGGCGGCCCTTATACTGAGTATTCCAAAGCGGAAAATGATGGATGAAACTCAAGAAACCTTGCGTACCTCTGCCTTCCCAAGCACCCATGTAAAGGTAGGTGCCACTCCCACTCCATAACCAACTAGACCAGCCATTTGAGTTCTTCTTGAACATAAGATAAGGAACTAGTGGGTGGGTATTGAACACGATTGCCTTTCAGATGCCCGTGTTTATTTATACCCTTCTCACCAACAATAATTGATGCTTTATGATCCTCACTTTGCTATGCTATTTTTTTGCAGGAAAAGTGGTCCAAAAACCTCTACATTGCATCCATATGTTACGGGCGGACTGTAAGCTAGTCTGTGGATAGAAAGTAATTGCTGGTTTATTTATTTTTTTCTTTTTTTGAGGGTTTTGTTATATGTAATCATACCAAACAGTGAGGGGGTTAGCTTTCTCCCCAAAAGATTTAAGAAAAAACTAATTTATGTAAAAATGAAAAAGAAAGATGCTATCTATCTGCTATCACTGAAAGCTGGAAAAGCAAAATCCGAAGCTGAGAGTTTGCTTGTGCTATTAATTATCATAATTTGAACTGAATAATTTAAATTTTCTTTTGCACTATGATCTAATAATCTTGAGGAGTGGATGAGCTCAGTTGTCATGGTTTTACTTTTATCTATCGGAAAGGATGGTTGAATTTTATAGTTCAGCATTGGTCGTTCTCTGCTCTTTTAAGTCATTAATCTACATAGATCGATAGTTATGATTAATTGATACATATTTAATTAACAATATTAACTTATCCGCTCTCTCTATATTACCTACTAGTTACTAGGGGCAATTTTGTAACTTCTCATTGGCCTTGAGTTCATGTGTCGATTGTTGATTTCTTTGGGTTCTCGTGTTATTCGTGTTCGCAGCGGTTTATGTTTGGTTTGAGTTGTTGGAGAAGTTATCGGAGTTGAGGTTTGTAATTGTCTGTTGGTGATCGATTCTTAAGGTTTAAGATTGCTGATTTATAAGGGAATATGTTTGATTTTGTTGCTTTTACTGCAATTTTAGGTTGGGAATTATGATTTTAGCAGCACAAATCCTTTATTTCACTGTGCATTAAGTGTAATTCTTTTGAGTCTCGAAAGTGCATCACTCTCGCATGTAAGTTTACGCACTTGACAAGTAATAAATTATATAAGTTCGGGTCGAATTTCTCATGTACTAAATTGAGATCGTTAAAAAGATAATTTGCGGAAGTAAATATAAATACTCAATTCATGGTTCGTGTGTAACAAGATAATTCCCTTCAATGATTCAATATTATATAAGAACATATTTCAATTGGAAAACTAACTGAGGGTGCTAAAATAACTTTCGATAATCAATCCACGAGGATACAATCACTTTTCATGCAATGCCAATTAACTTATGCCTTCGCAAATATCACATCCGCCTCTCGACATTGGATGCAACTTAATCTTGAGTCGAGATTTACCCTATAGTGATCAATTCCGACTCAAAACCGCGATAACACGACAATCTCAGGCCAAGGTTCGATTGGGTATGGTACTACGAACCCTACCCTCAAGGCTAGCTAGATCAACTCATAATTCCTCTTGGAATCAATAAACAATGAGGGTTAATTATCCAAGATGACCAGAATAGGATAGTTAGATTACACTTCATTATCGATGAACAAAATACATGGTAAAATCTTCAATCCTTGCTCCGAGCTAGCCTTTATCTCTCTTTTTCACTCTGGTAGAGTCTACACTTAAAATGATCCAAAACCAACCCAAAATATTTTCGAAATCAGTCTCAATTTATCCAAAAATCAGTATTCCAAAATGATAAAATGAGAGAAATATTTATAGAGTTTCGAAAATAACGGACCCACAAACCCGTGGGTCATCATGGCGTGTTTTCCGTTCCACTTCTGGACCACAAAACCACGTTGTTGAGTGGAGAAATCGACACAAGCAGGCCCACAGACTCGTGGGAGAGACCCACCGACTCCTCCGGAGGAGGCCCACGGACCCGTGGGTCTAACCTACGGGTTTCACCAGAAATCTCCGAATTGAGTCGGAAAACCTGTAATCTGCAAGACATAATCACAAAGTACCCGTAAGGCAAAGAGGGGCATCAATCAGACAACTTAATGCCAAATAGGGATGAAAACGAGTTAAAGTGCGAGAAACATATATCACGAACCATGCAAAGATGCTTACGCATCAACTAGTCACAAAGTCTAACACGTTATAAGAAATCAATTCATAACTATGGGACTCAAAGTCAATTACATCAATACTAGAGCAAAAGAAGTATAAAAGAATATAATGAACCAAAAACCTAAGAAGGAAGACTAAAAACTCTATAATCTTGCTCTTTCTTGATAACTTGTCTTCTTCTTGGTATTAAATC
This sequence comes from Geranium incanum, assembly GCA_036897385.1. Lineage (NCBI taxonomy): Eukaryota > Viridiplantae > Streptophyta > Magnoliopsida > Geraniales > Geraniaceae > Geranium > Geranium incanum. The sequence goes on from JAYMTQ010001953.1 coordinate 10,173, forward strand.
ACTATTTGATGGAAAATGCTCTTCTTCAAGCTCTCAAACTGCAAAAATGGTGGAAAATGGAGTTCAAAATGCTAAACATGAGTTGCTAGAAGACGGGCTCAAATCCCCAAAATTGTAGGTCAAATCACCTTTTGTAGATTAAAAAGTGATGTATCCCGGGCCATATCCCAGGACATGGTGCGGGGACGTTTGTGTTGTTCTTGTCCCGCACCATGTTCTGGTCCGGGATGCCTTTCGGTACAACTCTCTACCATCTGTACAATGTATGGCTCAGACCCTACTCTCGTCCGGGATAACTCTCTGTTTGATCTTCTATTCAACTCGTGTTTAGCTTGCGTCATGATATTCAAAATAAGCACAAAAATGCATTTACTTGCACTTGGACTACCAAAGAACTACCAAGCCATCAAGTAGAACAAAAACTTTCTATAAAAGTAGTGAAGTGAGGATAATATCGACAAAGATGTGGGTGAATTGGATCGATGCGAGTTCAAATGGAATGAAAACTCTTACCAGCAAATTTAGTGTCCCAAGGCATCAAATCAAATGAAATAAAATCCTTTATAGATTGTAGATCTCAAATTTAAAGAAAACTCTCACCAACAAATTTGTAGAGTGAAAATTTAAAGATAAGTTAATGACTTTACACACACACTTTAAAAATGAGTGTATATATGTAAGGATGGAACAAAAACAAGTGTATTATCCTTAAAAGGAAGGAAAAAAATGGTAATTGCAGCTAGATAAACCCAGTCAAACACATTTTACACATAAATATAAGGGATAATTTCAGGTGGCTACACCTAGATATTACTGTTTTTCAGGTGGGTACTCTTAGAATTTTTTTTCTAGTTGACTACGCCTAAGATGTGCAAAATTTTCACTTTGCACCTCTCCGTCCAATTTCGTTAGTTTTTAACATTTTTGACTTGTGAAATAACTAGAATACCCTTAAGGGCTGAAAGAGTTATTAAAATTGGATTGAAAAAATTAAAATGCCCTCGTCTATATTTCTAATTTTTAAACATGTGTCACTCTTATCCTTTTCTCTCTCTACTCTCCTCCTCCTCTCTCTCTCTCCCTGTTCTATCTTTGTTTTAGAACTTGGCCTCCCATTTTTTCTTCTGGAGCTTCAATGTTTCAACACTATTCTTACAAAAACAAGAAATAATAATAAAACAAAATAAAATTCATGGATCGGGCTGCTCATCAAACTCAGATCTCATGATTTTGGTTGTGAATCAACAGTAACGCAGCTTCAGATTTGGTCCCAATTCACAATTATGCAGCTTTATATTGGTCCCAATTTAAGTGGGTTGATTTCTACAGGAAAGGACTAGAAAAGTAAAGATTGAAATTTTGTGGGCATGGTGGTAACGAGGCACAGTCTTGACGATGAGAGTGATGAAACCGACAAAGAAGGCGGAGACGAGCAACTCCCTGTCATCAATTAATTCTACTAAAATTCATAATCTGATTTTTGAAACATAACTCCTCAGTAATTGTAATTTCCACAGCGACTCTGACGAGTTAAGCACAAAATTGAGTGATAATCAAGTTCAATTAGGAGAAAACCTGGTGAGCTTGAATCAATTGAAAGACGTTCTGATCGTCAGTAGAATCTCCCTGGCAAGGACTGGCCGTTGAAATTGGGCCCTTGTTCGTCAATTGCAGGGAGGGAAAGCCCAAGATTCGTCATCGATTCATTGGTAAATTTCACGAATATGGTATCTTCTAGACTTTTACTTCCTGGGTCAACACTTGAGTCAGCTCCTCTTCGGCCACCTGTTCAATTCTGGCACCGCTCGGTGGCCTGGGTTCTTGGCCGGGTCTGGGTCTCCTCCTGGTGAATTGGGTAAGCTTGCTCAGCTGCTTGAGCTTCTCGGTGATTTCTGTGGACTTGGAATTGTCGAGGAGCTTAAAGAAGAGGGAGATTGGGCTTAACAAGTTGGATGCGTCTTTTTTGGCCATTTTCCTCCGATTTTGAGTAATTACCATATATTTTGTGTTTTTGAGTTGGGGGGTGTTTGAGTTTTTTTAATTATTATATGGGTTTGCTTTATTTTCTGATTTCATTGTTTATCTGCCGGAATTCAAAATGACGGACGTAGCCGCCGGCAGACCTAGCTGCCTATTGTGGGACGGAAGGATTCGAACCTT
>JAYMTQ010001954.1:0-12331 GCA_036897385.1 Geranium incanum
AAACTGTAATTAATAATTAATAATAAAACATTAAATAGGAGTTAGGGTTGAATGACAATTTAGTCTTTTTAATAAAAAAAATCTAACAGAATTGGATAGAGTTTACTGAGGCGAAAATTTTAAATACTCAAAACAACACACAAGCTAAAAGGATAGTTAGGTGTGCTAAAGTGAAAATGACGAATACATGGCTGTACTTAAGTACTATTCTCCCTTTTAGTTATTACATTATTTTGTATATCTTCTTCTAAAATTATATTTTGTTATATATCAGTGGAGGCAGCTCATTTAAATAAGACAAAAATTACTAAATTTAACAGAGATAGAACTCAATTTAACGAAATAGGAGACAAACATTACTAAATACATTTCAAACTCAATATGTTGTCATTCAGAAGGAAAATATCTTGAACCCAACAAGAATTCAATATTCCAATCCGACAAGGTATAAGACGGAGATCATAAAACCTAACTCAAATCACTATTGCTACACACTTCACCACAATGCATGGTTGGTAATGTGAGATGATTCCATTACCTCGTGCATCTCACATTTAAAAATGCTTTGACGAGTGAAGATGTGAGTCGTGGGCTTTAATTAATACTAACATGTCTATTTCCAAGGTTCTCTGACTCTGTCATTTTCTTCTGCTCTATAAGTATCAATTGAACTGTAAATTCGTAAACAAGCAAGCAAACACATGTGCACGAATATAATATACGTTGTTAATTCCAAGTTAACAGCTTGCTACCGCTACTGGGAAGGGTGCCTGTGATCGTCCCCTCCTATAAACAAACATTGAAAATTTGAAAGAAATGAAGACAGACACATGACAAGGTTGCACAACAATGCTGTCTTAACAGGTCGTCTACCAAATGTCTAACGTGGATCTGAAGCTATAGCTTCTAAGACTTTAAAATAAGAACCACCGTGCACAAGCCAAATACAACACTTCTCTATTCCTTTATCTTTCATCTGTATTTTATTGTGGTATAGAACCTGACAGGCTAAAAAGCGAAAACCTCAGTTCTCATCAGTTCACACACCAGGCCCAACTCACTTGAGCTACAATAGAATCTAATTGGCTATTGCATAGCTTAGATGGTTGAAGCTACCAAGCATTCAGTTATATGCCAAGTATGAAACAAAATCCAATCTAGTTTGTAACATGAATATAATAATGTCATGAACAAAATCTGTGAAACAAACGAATTTGGAAATTAGAACGAGTACAGAGTTTGTTGTGACAAGCATGAATCTTAATTGATGCAGTAAGAAAAAAGGGCGATTGGCTATTGTTTGGCATCTGATGCAGAAAACTGGCATGTACATGTGAAACGGCTTCTAAATGGATGAGTGAACTGAGAAGTGTGAAAATGTATGCACTGTACACATCTCAACGGAACCTCAACAGTTGTTGCAATTAGTTGATACTTTGGCTCCAACTAAAAATATGCACAGAAGAAAGAATAGGGGATAGATGGCATACACATATCAATCAAAGTTGTCAAAGCGTATAGAGAGAGATAAGGCTCTTTCTTGCAGTGCATAGTTGCCGAAGAACTTGCAGGTTCCCAGTTGAGGAGCTGCAGAATAATTGTTGAAATAAAATGTTGTGGCCTGCAAAAAACCAGTTAAATAAATACATGTTACTGACACCAACTGTATGGAAATACTTTTTTGTAATTACAACAAAAAATGACAGTTCATGATTTTCTTGCTACCCTCTTCCATTAACAATGGCATGGGAAAACCCGTATTCAAACTCAGGATCTCACATATGTTAGTGTGAGCTCCTTACCACTTGACCCAACATGAGTTGGTTCAAAAACTGTTATAGTACATACTAAAGCATATACGCATTCAGATTAGTTTCTCTTCCTCCTATTTTCTAGGGATATTTTCAACTTCTTCTATCAAATACTATTTTACTCCATGCAGCCACGAGACGAAAAACACGTGCAGACTAACTACGTATATCCATTATTGATAACTACTTGTAAATTGATAAGAGATAAGAGCATGGCGGCACACACAATGTAAGCATATGTATCGTATTAATGGCAGAGGGACCTGCTATGCTTTATATGAGTCCAATGAGGAGAATTGTTATAGGGATCAACGCACCTGATTTATCAAAGCAACTGAACACGAAAATGGTACAGAAGCTTGGTTAATTCCATGGTTGTGATAAAGACACCCTTGGAGTTGACGCTTCTATCCCTTTTTTGCCATTTATAGCAGATTTGAGCACATTGTACTGCTCACTGACGGCATCATACATAGCCTTACTGTAGGCGTCCTTGGCCTGCCACAGAAATATTCAGGAATAATCAGAAATAGGGTAAGGGTAGAGGTAGTGCAAATAAGTAGGAAATTGGCAATAATGTTACAGGTTGAGCATATCATATAAATGTAGCAATTAATAGATTGCTAAACACTTCTAGATATGTATAATTCTTTAGTAGCCACCTCTCAGAAAGTACTCTTGCCCAACCTAGTGCTCTGTTTTCATGTAGCTAAAAGGAAGAATTTAGAGACTGTTTAGTAGTGGAGAACGGTTCATGTTTTCAATTTCCTTTTCCTTTCCAACAGAAAAATCGGACAACTTGCTCACCTGCACAATTTTCTATTTTCTTGTTTCAACTTGTTTTCACTTTTTGTTAGAAAACAATGAGCCCAATACAAATATGCTGAAGAAAAATTGTATATTGCATTATATTAACAAAAATAAAGAGATTTAGTTTTGACAACACAAATTTTAAAATCCAGTTTCACATTTCTATAATATATTGGAAAAAGGGAAACCAGAGTTCTCAAAATTTTACAGTTTTCTGTTTGAAAAACAAGTACAATTAAACATGTTTTCCATTTACTTTTGGAAACAAATCTGAAAAAAAACAAAAACTTTTCCACAACTAAACATACCCGCAATCTTGTTTTTTCCCTTGTTTCAGAGATATTTACCAATTATATGAAGTAATTCATGCAAGAACCACTGTATATTACTTGACAAGATAAAGTGATATATATATATATATATAATGCAAACCTGTATACAACACTGATCTAATAATTAAAACTTTTCTTTTAACATATTTGATTTCAGGGCACATCAGATAAGTAATCTTTGCTCACCATAACTGACATGCAAATCCAAATATGCTGATCAACCCAAAGGGTTAACCTCTCAAAGGACTTCCTTTAACAGCTCAAGGTCAAAACAGTAAGAGCAATAGACCATGCATGCAAACCAGAGACTGAAATATCAGATGGAACCAACCTGCTCAGGATTTTCACAGCTAGCAGCTATCTCGGGGAAACTGATCTCTGGTGCCACTGACACTCCAGTCCCATGATAGGAGATCATCCTTCTTTCTCCGATTTCTTTTTCTACCTGGAAACAGTACACTGTGTCACAAAAGGAGAATAGCAACATTGAAAGAGAACTCCAAATAACAGAAAAGGAGATACCACGAGAGGAGGAGGCATAATGTCATGGCATAGTATTGATAGAGGATATATATGCCCTGGAACATCTGCATGTGCTGTAAGCCTTCGCATATTGTCTACTGCAGAAGAATCAAAGGGTGCCTGACCCTCATACATCAGTTTGAAGGAATATGGTTACATCACAAGCGACACGTCTAATTATTAGCAACTAGTTAGCTAAAGAAGACATGTATAATTAATCATATGTATACAGTATACAGAATAAATATTGGTGTTTACGAAACAAGCACAGGCAACAGTGAACAATAACAATACTAATGCTGATCATAAAAATAATAGTCTTACTAATTTGAAACCAGCATTTCGTACAAGCATGTGAAAATTTGCAGAAACATATACTAATGGTATTGTGAAGGAAAAAACAAATTTTGTAGCCTATATATGTGGGTAGGACCGAAAACTCAAGATGTACAACCAAAAAGGTATAAACCAAAATAAAAAGTCCAAAACAAGCCGAACAAACTTGCAGATCAATAATTACAAAAGTGTGCACCAGCTTTTCTACTAAACTTGTCATAATAGTGAAGGCAAACAAACTTACTGGATACCATTCTTCTGTACGAGGATCAGGGCGGTCCCTACCACCACTTGGTGCAATCCAAATTAATTGTGACCCGCCTCTGTATCAGATGCATCACGTCCAGTCAGATGCTTTTTATTATAAAAGAGTGGGTGGATACTTGAGTGTGTTATTAAAGAGTCTAACTATTCAGTCAAGATGCATGATCTATCCCTTCTAGAGGGTACACATGTGTTTTACCAAAGCATAATCATCTAATCGGTCAAGCACTTGAACTTATGGTCTGGTGACCAAGGTTCAAGTCCCAGCAGCAGCACCCCATTAATCTCTCAATACCTCCCAGCTTCAGTTAGGCCTCAATTCTCTATCCCAACCTCTGTTGGGCCTCCAACCAACTTCTGATGGGTCAAGTGGCAAAAATAACCCCCCGTCTATGTGAAGGGTGACACTGAAACAAAGTGTTGATACACTCAAAAGCTAATAAAGGAAGGACACACATTTTACACCAAATCACTCTACCATGCAAATGCAATAACAAGTTATGCCAAAATTTATACTAGCTTAACATAAAGACAACATAATCTCTTCAGGGATCAGTTAATATGAACCAAAGCATAGAAAAGAAGAGTTTTGGTCTTACAAGAAGAGCTAAAATAAGAAAAACAATCCTTCTAAAAAGTGGCAAGCCACTTACACTTCAGACAAATATATCAGGAAAGAAGCATTTCTTCATGCATCTCAGTACAATTAACAACCCTGTAAGTCTATAACTAACTGTAATAGCTTGCCATCAACTAAAGGAAAAGAATAATCTGGTCAATTCGATAAATTTGCTCAAAGAATAGAAATTTGGATACAGAGCTAAACTAAAGAATTTACAAAACTGAATATTTTTGTTATATTTACGGTTGGACAGCTGGCATTGATCTTAGTAGTTTGGGCTATTCAAAATACAGTAGTGCTAACAATCTGCCTTGTGCAGATAAATAATGAGCATCTGATGAATGCACAGAGCAGATATGAGAGAAGAAAACGAAATAGTCAACTTATAAGCAACAAGAAATATCTGGTGAACAAAATACAAAAGGCTTAATATACCAAAATATTGCTTGCAGAGGACCATTTTCTTGTATAGGATACTATAGGAAGAAACTACACTTACTTCAAAAGCAAAGCCATTTCTTTAAGACTTCGAGTGTTTGCTCTTCTTTTCTTATCAGCAAGCTTCGGATCATCATTCATGTGCTTTTTTGAGTACACGCATATGAGATTCCTGAGGATAGATCTTACAACTATTTTAACCCCCAATAAGCAAATAAAGTAAAATATCAGATAGTGAATTGAGGAATTCATGAACACCTTCCCATGCTGAAAGGCTTGCAGAGTGGATCGGTTACAACTCTATCTCCAGCTATGTAAGTCTAAAATACAAGATATGGAACTCAGTCATACAAGCATTTCCAAAAACACGAGTCATAAATGCTTACAGACATCTCTGGACAGAATAAATCAAACTCACCATGTTCTCAGCTAAATATGGGTTCGTGATTTCAAGCAACAATGCAATAACAGCAGGGTCTGCTTCACTTTGGTGGTTTGACATCAATATCACATTGTGACCCTGCAACAATAGTATACAAATTTATTTTACACTAACCAACATTCCTTTTAAGATGAAAGTTTCTACTCTAAAAAGGACAAAAAAATCTTTGAATTAATACTTAAAAAATAATTAGAAATATAAAGACAAAAACAAGAAAACATAATTGATACTGAACTGCAATTGAGGCAACAAGCCAAGCAAAGGGCTCTATCTACATGTATAGACCCAAAGTACTGATGCTGCAGTCTTTGGTCGGACCAAACTTTATATTGTACTTTTTTGGGCTCAGCGGTACTGTCATGTACCAGGCTTGAACCCTGGCCCTTGGGCATAGATCAAGCATTTAGCCACTTGGCCAAGTAGACATTGGTAACTTCATATAATATTGGTGACTAATTAATTATAGGATATACCAATGCCAAGTTTATCAAATTTTAAAGAAACATTTTCTTTAAACTAATATAGATATCAAGTAACGGACATTGGTCACCACAAACATCTAATAAGGCTAATTATGTCAAGCCAAGATACACTAGTTTTTGATCTGTGTGAGATGGGCTTTTCCCAAAGAATTAAGCTTGAGATGCCTCACTTCAATGAAAATGCCTAATTACATGTGACCAAACTAGAGAAAGCATGCATGAACATTGAAGATGCCAGCCACATGACAAGCTCGAGAAAAATTAGTACATCCACGTAGAAAATGAAGTAATGATGTATCAAAAATTTGGTCTTTTAGAAAATAGGCACCATGTAGATTACTAAAAAAGTAACAGACTGAGCATTGACACCTTTTTCAACCTCTCTTCCATTTCCTGGAAAAGGGAAATATTTCCAACAAATGAACCCCTGTAACAAAACATTCAAGGTTTAGAGAACACGAATTTAAAGTGGAAGTGATTTGATACACATATTATGTATGACTTTTCTCATCACTACAAAATCATTTTATAAATATTGTTGTCACAGGGTTTGGGAACCGTGTTTCATTTACAATGCATCAGCATGATTGAACAACTAAAGGCAGAATATAAGTTAAAAGGAGAACGAAACTAAAAGATTTATTTACAGCCTGTCATCATTGATCAACATTGTGATGGCAATCTAATTATCTAGAGTCTCAGTATAGCCATTTTAATACCAAATGAACTTGGTGACAATATTGCATTCAATATTCATTTACTAAGGCATATACATACAATATACCCAATTCATATTATGCATTAATGTATTTTTTTATATGCAAACATAATCAGAAGTTAAATTTTTGTAATGAATTAGTATAGAAAAAATTGGTAAGTTTTAATAAAATCAGATCTAAATGGAAGCCAGCTATTGAACATACCTGAAATCCACTAAAGCACGGATAAAATTCTGAGCAAATATGTAATAGTCAAAAGGTTCTCTCATTGCTTTGTGATGGGGTGAAAAGTCAAAAGGGTCCTGAAAATTTACTATTATATTAAGCAAAAGTGTATACATGCTAAAAATAGGTGTTCAATATCCGTGATAAACAAAAAGCTACATAGAAGCTTTGGAAAATCCCCATTACCTGCACATCCGAGAAAATGCGATCAAATGCAAGAGCCATATTTGACAATGTAACCTCTTCTGGGCTGGGAGTTCCACTTTGGAAGACCTGAAACATGATAGAATGCAAAGATTAATACTGCAAGATAATGTACACATCATAGTTGCATTCTTGTAGCAAACATTTCTTTATTTAAGAAGAGACTGGACCCAAGATTTTTTATGAATAATGTCAAATTGTTTTTCAGATAATATTTGGTTATTGGAAGTCTTATATAAGTTATGTTAGTAGTAGTTTTTCAAGATTTCAAGTAAAACTACCCGCTTTCACAGTTTCTGAAGGTTTCCGCTTCCAAAATAATGTTTTTTCTAGTCATGGTACAGTGAAGAAACACAATTATTGTCCCCTGCAGATGCTTCTTGTTCAAGATATGTTTTGACAGCAACATTAAGTTAAAGCAAAACAAAGACGTTAGATTGTCAAATTGAAAGTATGCCCTATATCTCCATAAAAAGAACATATAAATCATACATGAAAGTATTCACTGAAGCAAAAGGTTTAGAATTATTTGTTTACTGCATTTTTATAATTCCGATACAATTCTTCCAACCCAGAAGCAATAGCCAAAGGTAACCTTCCTGCTTCTGTTTCCGTTTTGATTCCATGTAGCAGATCTGCAAATAACTATACAAAATAAGACAAGAAAACTGATACTCCAAATTAAATTGCAGAGTAAAGAAAAGCTTCTTTGAATATAAAGCAAACAAACATATTCACTCCATCCATCCAGATTATGTGTCTTATTTGACTATTTGTAAGGACTGAGGATTCATTTTTTAGTCTTTACTTCCCATCCTTTATCCCCTTTCCCCCACTGCTCATGCTGTCATAACCAACTCGTAGGAGGATATCATTGGTAATTAGTGACTGACTGACTAACTAAGATGAAAATGGGACACTTATTTTGGAACACCCTTTTATGAAAGCAGGACACTAATTTTAGGATGGAGTGATTACTATAACTATTTAGCTATAACTTATTTAACAACACAATGACAATCAATTGTTATGACAGTGAATTAGAGCTCTAATTAAATGCACAACAAAGCAAGTGAGACTATAGTATTAACAAGGAAACAGTAAGCCAAATGATTGTTTCTTAAGTTATCACAAAAAAACTATCATCATTTTAACGGATGTGATACTTTATACAACATGTGTACAGGATGAGTAAGCAAAATGTGTTGTTACCTGGTGAAACCGAGCGAAAAAAGTTCTCTACCCAAATTTCTCCAGATTAAGAATCAAATATAGCGATAAAAGACTTAAATAAAATAAAATAATGACCAGTATTATTTTGGAAACTGAAAACAAGATAGCCCCTACAACATTTAAATCATGACTGTTCTATTTTTCTTTGCACGTCTCTGCTGAGAGAGTACATTAACATTCACATGTGCGAATATCAATTGCACTAGTGGCGGATTTATCCCAACTCTTCCATAAATAATAATCAAAAGAAACAACCTAAAATCATACGTTGAGCATGAACTAGAGAAAATGTACAAGGAAGGAATCCAGAATTCTAAAACTCAGAGTTCTCAGCATCTACAGCCAATAAGTAAATGAAACTTATTGCAACTGAGACAAATACAACAATTTTCATGAGTCAAAGAAAGAAAAACGTAAAGCTCTAAATATATCATTTGTCTTCTTCTCACGTCTGTTCCTAGTGATATCTGTTTTCTCATTTCAAATTAACTCACCTAATCTAAGCCAAATCTTCCTGAGAATCACGATTACTCAGAATCCTCCTTCTGAATAGCCTCTCCAGTAAATAGTTGACTCTGATTCATAGTTTCCTAGGTCTTGAACCTCATAACACAGAAAATGAGGCAAAATACAAGTATTCTCTCTCTTTTTTCTCCCAGCAGAAGATTCACAACCTAAAATTCTCCCTAAATCCAGAATTCCGACTCGTACGAGCTCCAAATTTCACAAAAAAACGAGTTCCAAACAACAAAAGCTCAGTTACTTCCAAGTTAAGCAAACTTTATCCCTCATTACATTTCCTAAGCAGCAGAATGAAGCATTACCGCACAAAACTGCAACGAAGAGAAAGGAAATCGAAGACCGACCTTCACCGGAGAGAGCGTCGAGAAAAGTCCGGCGATGACGAACGACCTTCCTCTTCTCCTCTTCCTCGGCACCGGAAGAAGCCGCCGCGTCGGAAGAGTCCGTATCCTTGACGAGCTCCGCCATGCCGTTGGCATTGGAAGAGTAGAGCACGCAGGCGCAGCGTCCCCTCCGAGCAATCGATCTGTGAGCGGGAGGAGGAAGCGAGCAGAGCTTCGGAGAAGAAGCCCTAGACGCGGTGGTGAGGAAGGTGAAGGGAGAGGAAGCGAAGACGGCCATGACGAGACTTGTGAGAAATGAGCAGCGAGCGAGAGGAGAGAAGAGGAGGACTCAAAAATTTCCTTATATAATTATCCGAGTGAATAAACAATAAACTGTTTTGGGGAAGAGGAGAGGAGGAGGGTGTGTGTAGGTGGAGCCAAATAAGCCCAACTTAGGCACATGCTTTTCATCGCCCTCCAATCGCTCACGGTCAAGTTCTGGATCGGGTATCAACTGGGTTATCTACACTCCACACGTGTGGAAATGTTCACACGTGTGGAAATGTTCACACGTGTTCTTGCTTTGTATTTTTAATTAGGAGTTATTGTTTACTCCGTGACATGGCCTACTTTAAAATGAAGTAATTTACTGCATGAAATTCGTTGGGATAATTTCAGTTCCTTATACATAGAAAAATCTCATTATCGGATAAATATATTTGAAGTTTTTTATTTTCGTTAGTCATTTAAACTAAATTAATTATCACCCTTTCACCCTTATATTGATATATCGTGTTGGTTTTTCTTTCCTGCCCTAAGAAGATTAAGTCATTTACATTAATAAATCAATGAAATTGCAAGGAAAAAAAATGGATCACCATTCTACACTTTGTAAAAGATTTGTTTTGAAATGACAATTTTGCCCCTTTATTGAATAACTGTTTATATTAAAGGTTAAAGGCATATTAGTCTTTTTCAATAAAAATTTCTGAAAGTACGGTTTCCCCTCCCTCCTATTTGGATCTGGCCAGATTAACTCGGTCTAATTTGACCGAAGCAGAGCGCACAAGAACATCTTGGACTGAGTCGGAAATGAATCAATCGAGCCATCCTGAAAATGGTGTGGCCTGATTAAGTGTCGTGCTTCCTCTCCGAGGTTTGATGTGCCTGAGAGCCAACGTTGGCTACTTCGTCGACCAGCATGAATCTGACGCTGGCCTCTTGAGCTATCATCGTCGCGAGCAACAACCACCCCTTTCGCCCAAATCCTCTGACTGAAACACAACCCCAACAACAGAAACATTTTGAGATAAGGTTTACTGTAGTGTTTTCTCTCCCGTACAAACCCTCTCCTCCGGATTATTCTTCGTCGACGACAGAGCCGCCGTTCTCCGGCAAGGCTCCCCGGCGACTCTCCTTATCTAACTGGTGCCAGTTTTGTGTCCTTTACAGAAAGAAGATTGACTATGGATTGCTCTAATTTTTAGATGTGGACTTTTCATATCTTGGTCGAGCGAGGGGTTGATGGTGGTGGATGGGGTTTGAATCACGGAGTTGGGAGGAGCTGTGAGGATAGGGATTTCGAGGACGGAACGGAAGGAAATGCTCGTATATGAGCTGTCTCGTTGAGGTGGATCGACGAACTTGATCTGGTTCGTCTCGGATTGGTTGATCGATTCAAGAGTCTGGCTTGGTCTGTTTCTTGAATGGCAAAGACATATAAGGGCTTCACTAAAGGAAGGCGTCGAGGACGTGGCGGTGGTTTGGTCGGAGAGGTGGATTCGCGACAACCATGTGGAGAAACGGCGGAGAGGTAGGCACCATGCACGTTTCCGACATAACGAATCTGATCGGAGGGCGTGGTGTTGGTCGAAGGACCCTTCAATCTCTCGATTGGACTAGCGAGCTCAGCGCGTTTCGAGGTCGGCGACATTAGCGTATTTCAAGCGATGATTTTTCACCTGGTCTAGTTCTCTTGATTGAACCAGATTTCCTTAATTGAACCAATTCATTGTATTTGATTTAATTGGACCGGTTCATTTTTCTCTTCGGTTTTAGGATTCTTTTTGTAACTCGTTGTATTTTCTCTTGTCTTTTTGGGTTTGTTCTGTGTTTACTGCTTTTTGTTCAATCTACTTTTATTGCTAATAAAAAAACAGTCCCGACAACGAAAGCCCTCCTTATTCCCAATTTTAGGTTGTTTGCAATCGCTCTCTTCCCCATTGTCACCGTTCAATGCCCCAAAAACCCTGAAACCCCAAGCTTGAGGGAGTTTCTCATAGAAAACTTAGTTGCCGCCACCCCTTCCCTGTTTTGACCCCTCCTCTGCACAAGTTTCCTGCTCCAACCAAATCGCACAAATCATCTATTTCGTATTACAAAAAATAGGCACAAACTGATGAACCCTTAAATTTTCTATTCGTGTTATCATAAATCATTGTGGTTGTTTAAATTAGTCAAGAATCTCATAACCTCGCCACCGACCGTTGCCAGAAAAAATGGTTGGAACAATGCTCAATCGCCTAAAAGAGAGTGTCACATATTTGAAAATTTAAGAACAATGAAAGGGTAAAATTGACATTTCACAAATATGTTACATAGCGTAGAACGGTGATAATTAGTTTGGTTTAGATAACCTACAAAATTTTTAAAAAAAATTTAGGTGCTTATGTGATAATAAGGCTGGTTTTTTTGAGGTGTACCTAACTAAAATTATCCAATATTTATATTTATCAATTTACCCAAAAGCCTATTACAATAGAAGAAAAAGTATATGCAACTTTTTATTATTTTCTAAAATAACAATATTGCCCTCCTTATGGACTAATTCATATTTATTTTTAATCTATACATATAAAAGGAAAATCTTCACATGTGTCACTTGGCATCACCTTTCAACAAAATAAGTATTATTTTATTTTCTATAATTTTTTATTTAAATCATTTGTTAATTTCTTTGTTTATTTGAATTTAATTTTGATTAATAAATTAAATGATAATAACAAAAAAAATTAATATAAATTAAGATTTTGTTGTATTGTAATTC
>JAYMTQ010001955.1:0-12329 GCA_036897385.1 Geranium incanum
TTTTTGCTGACTCATCATTGACAAGTAAATGTAATTATTCACAACTTGCTATTTTATTTTTGTTTTTTAATATAATATAAGGGTAGTTTCGTATTTTTAAATCGTTAAATCATTTAATGATTTCCTTTTTTAATACAAGATTTAATTCACTTAATTATGATTTATTTTATTTCCTATTTTACGTTTTCATTTTCACCAAAAAAATTCCTATTTCATTTGTTTCAATTTAAGAATTTTAGTTGTGTGATTAAATAATTTACACAAAAAAAATATTCATTTCATGATTTCATTTTCACGATTTTTATTTCATGATGCATGTTTCATTTTTACGATTCAGATTCATGATTTCTTTTGTACTATTTTATTATGTATTTATTTAATTTTAAGTTCATAATTTATATTCCTAATCATGATTATCATTTAATTAATCATATATATTTTTTTATTTTTACTTTTTCATTGTTACAATTGCGTGCTATCATGTATAATCGTGATTTCATGATATAGTTACAGTTTGATTTCATATGAACACGTTTCATTTGGTATTGTTTCATTTCATCATAATATGTTTCATTTATTTATCGTTTCATAAATTAATAACAATTTGTTGAAAGAATTGACATAATATGGAACATTTTTTTATGATGAATAATGAACTGGAGGAGATCTCTAAACCATAATAAGAAAACAACAAATAGACATAACTACCAGGGATGGTATGAATAACAAATTGCAGAATTTGTTCTTGTAAAATCAATCATGTCCAAGCTACACATGATTCTTCACAAAACACAAAGAATCATACTATATTCACTGTTAGGCCAAAGAACATATAACCACTGTCCAAACTTGTACTTACAGATTTATATGAAATAAATCGATCATAGAGAATTTATGAATAGTAAAAGTAATTGCATTGTGAGGTACACTTATTTTTCATCTGAGTATATTTAAAGGTTTTTTGATTTTGTAGGTCACCTGAATCAAATAATTTTTTACTCTCTCTATAGATGGACATGAGATGGACGAGAAGAGACACAACATCCCAGTGTGGGCCGTCGTGGCCTCGCAGCTGCACGAAGAGGTCGTCGCCGTCATCGAGCGGCACCGGATCTTTGAAACAAGCCTCCGCCAGAGCTGGACTGAATCCTCAAGAACGACAGGTACCCGACGGTTCATATATGTTCTACCGTGAAGCCCGGGGGCGCGGCCGCATTGGTGGCGGCACAGAGGCGCCCGGACTACGGTAGGAGCGGCGTAGCCCAATTATGGTTTTCGATTCTCTGTTTCTTTAGGAGAGATGGACAAAATCATCATTTTAATTTTTATGCAACACTAATATCTCCCTAACCTTCAACAGATGGGAAATCGTCATTTAACAAAAAATCATTACAAAGTGTAGAATGGTAATAAATTTCTAGAATCAAACCACCAACATTCTAGAAATCAACTTAGTACATGAAATTAAAATATAAAAAACCATGAAGAAAGCAATAAATCAAAGGACCAAACCACTAATTAGTAAACTGAACATAACCTCTTATTAGCCTAATGGGTTGTAAAAATTGCAAAACACAAAGAAAACGCCACCATATTTTTCACTAAAATAATTAAACTTTCGTGTGGAGTGCACACTTATTCGAATTTATTTATACACATATGCTCAAATCCATGGAAAAAAGCAAGATTTTATTGCACAATTTAGAAATGGGAGTGTGTTTTTGGTGTGGAATTCACACTCACACCATTGTTGATGATTATTCTCCACAACACAAATACAATGGTCATCTAATCAGCATTTTTTCATGTTAGTGCACAAGAACATTCCATATGCTATTTGGAATCATTATTGGGAAAGTTAAAGTAACACATTTTCTCGGGAATTTTTTCTCTAACTTATTGTAATTAGAAACTTAAATTAGCTTATGTTGTTTCATGTGAAGCGGAAAATAAAAGTGGTGAGAGTCACAACAATCATTGTTTAGTTCAAAACATGAACAACATTGACGAGTACTTATCTACAAGTGTAACTGGACCGGGTAACCGGGAACCGCGAGCAACGGTTCCGTTTCTGGTTTTTTAAATAGAAAAATCGGGAAGTCTGGTCCAATTCTTGATTGGTTCAATCCGATTCTGGACTCATGCCCACCCCTAAACGTGCTAACTCAAACGTCAAACACTTAAGTGACACTTCCGTTAATTTTCACAGATATGCATAAACGTGCAAATTTAAACACGAACGAGAGAGAGTTTTTGCAAAAATACGCAATTTTCCTATATAAATACTACTAGCCCAATACTTACATTTATCTAATTTTCTCAATGTTCTAAAAAATATAAAAATTTGTTGTTCTCGTTAATTCTTGATTAGTTCTTTGATCTTATAATAATCTTTGATTAATTTGTATGCATGTGCTCTTTTAGTCCGATTGGTGTCTTTTATTCTTTTTGTTACATGAAAGGTACAACAAAACATGTATTTACATACCACATTATTTGAAAACAAGAAACGAGAGAGTTTATATATATGAATATGCGGTTTGCATTATTTGAAAGCAGATTATGCATTTCTCAATCATCACCCTAATTCCCATTTCCTGCTTCAATTAGGTATGGAGAATACCCGTTCCCTAAACCCGCCCTGGACTACATTTTAGTATAACCCGTCCAAGTCGCAATGGGGCAGGGACATTCAATATGCCTATTGGGTTCGAATTACTTTTACCATCCTAGCAAGCAGTCCTATCATGTTTGTTCTCAATCTACAAGGTAAACATTTTGAATATCTTCTTCGAACAAAGCCACTACTCAAAGATAATATAACATGCCATCTTAACCTAATATGCTCATAGAATAACATGTCAACCTAAAGTTGTTGTAAACCATATCTGAATCTGATAAAAGATGATACAACACTTCATGCCCAATCCATATGAAGAATCAAGGACACAAATGAAGAATATAATCTCAACATAGACACAAATAAAGTACTGATGTAAACTTTATCAAATACTGTCCCAAGAATCATCATCTCCTGGATCATTTTGGGATGACAAAAACTCTCGAACCCGTCACCAGCCCATTATCCCTAATCCGGCAAGGTAAGAGACAAGATCACTAAACCCGCCCCCAAACCATCCTGATGATATCCTTAAAGAGAGAAAATGTTTTGAATGAGACAAAGAACCCAACATCCCCGATCTGACGAAATCACTAAACCCGACCAGTTGACATTAGAAACAAGAGGACCCATAGAAGCAAGCAATTCCAAACTCCAACCATGAGAAATGGATTGTCCTGCCAAAAGGGTAACAAGATTAATACAGGAAATTATAAACTACTGCTAAGTAGTGTATGAAGAAAATTTACCAGATCAATTCCTGCTAATATAGTAAGACACTGAAAATAGGGTACCCCAAGATCAATTCTCCAAGAACCACTCGAATACGAAAAAAGAACTCCCATGAACAGTCACAAGAAACCCAGCAAGTAGCAACAATAATGGCATTCAAAGTGCATAAGACCATATCCGAATGTGCATCATGTCAAGCAAAGTGATCATTTTAGGAACACAAAACACGGTCCTAGTTCATCATCCACCATGAAAAATGACTAAAGAGAACACATTCTGTAAAAAGAAACTTCATACGATTTTTCCCATCCCCATCGCAGCAACAGCTCCAGCTCCTCACAACTGCAATATCCAATAACATAATTCCATTAGTACTATAGAATTAATCCGTGAAGAAATATCCCAGAGTTTTTCAGTTTTGTAATGCATACCATGACGGGAAAGGTTGATTCTATCAAGAGCGGGATCCTCCTCCACTACTCCTGCGCTCATATGGTCCAGATCGGTCACGACTATATCGATCAGATCCCGAGTCTCTGTCCCTGTGACCGCCAGAGTCCCTGCTGCGCCCACTTGACCTATCTCCGCTGCGATCAGGACCGTGACGGCTGCCGCCTCCGTTTCCTCCTCCGCCTCCATACCTGTCATCTCTTCCACCATCCCTTCCACCACCGTACCTTCCACCACCTCTTGACCCTTCATCAGGGCACTCCCTAGCAAAATGTCCGGGCTTCCCACACTTGAAGCAATCTCCACCTCCTCCGCGGCCTCCACCACCACCTCCGAAGTCACGGCCGCGGTCACGACCACCACGGTCACGGCCACCATCACCGTCTCTTCCCTGGGGCTGTGCTTTATCAACAGTAATATTCCTCCCATCTAAATCGATTCCATTCATTTTCTCAATAGCATCTTCCATTGCTTGCTTGTCGTTGAAAGTGACGAAACCAAACCCACGTGAGCGTCCAGAGAACTTATCGACAACCACCTATATCAAACAAAATATTTGGGCCATCAAAACACTGACATAATCACATAGGACTGAACTCACACAATTAAGAATTAGGCATTCAAAAAGTAAACTTTCTTATTTCATATGTTTAGTACAATTGAAAGGGTTTTATACTCATCAAGCACGCCTCTTAGAACACAACAGTTACACACAATAAGTGCAATAGATATAATATGTGTTTAATTGAAAGGGTTTCTATACTCATCAAGCACGCTTCTTAGATCACAACAGTTACGCGCAGTAAGTGCAATAGATATAATATATGCTTAACAGTAACCTCGTTCATGACTGCAGGAAGGAAACGGAAGGGTATTGCATCAAAGGCAAAAGTTTTTTTTCGGGAACAAACTTAGGCAGCAAAACTTGCATAAAAAGTAATTCAGATAGCGACTGATCCGTTTGCTTGAAGATATACAATTGCATGGTACTACACAAACTTCAGCAACACTAAGTTTGAAGTAAACAAAGAAGAATGCGTACAAACAAACATCAGAAATCATAAGTAGACCTTAGTTACCTTAGCATCAACAAGGCCGCCAAACTTTTCAAATGCATCTTCCAGAACCCTATCAGATGTAGACCACGAAAGGCCACCTATAAAGCAACGGTATTCGACCTCATCTGACATTCTTCTTTCACTGATTACGATATCACGGTAAAGAAAATTCAACTGTTAAACTAAATTGCAACATAAATAAACAAAAGATGATGCATTGAACCACTCTATAATCAAGACCATCAAAATAATAGTGTTGTTCCTAATACTAGTGTATGTGAAACATTATGGTTTCACACTCAGCTCACGCATCACAAATGTTAATATCCATACATCGGAGAATGTTAGCTAGTCATGACCTAAAAAATAAGAACCCATTTGGAACTACATAACATAGCTTCTAACACAACAAACACAAAGTTCACACCTCTTGGCCATATTCTACTTTTCCTAAGTTCCTAACTACGTCATTCATGCATGAATCGTGATCAAATACAGAAGCAGTGCCCAAAAATTCTAATTTGTTATCATCAACTCATCACAACATACACCAAATCCGGCAAAGCAAAGATATCTATCAGAACAGAGAACTCAATAAGCATCAATTGTAGAGAATGAGCAACCAATCAGTACACATAAGCAGTAACTGAGCTTCAATTCAACAACAGAACCATAAATTTCAACTTTTCCATAAACCCTAATCCTCATCCACCAAAACTAACTCTTACCAACTTAAAATCATCCACAGCTAACACCAAATTAACGGCCTCAACAACACAGACAAAACCTATCACACCTAAAACAACAATTAAGTTCACAAAAACAAAACATCAATCGATAGATCTGGAGAAAAAACAGGAGACCAGCGAAGCTCTACGCAATCAAGAACCAGAGACCCAATAAACAGAATTAAACATGTAAGAGTACAAGAAATCGAGAAAAGTGGCGATTTTGAGCTTACCAGTGGATTGGGTTGCTCTTGCTCGCGTTGCTGTGAACAAACCCTAAAACCCAGAGAGAGAGAGTTGAAAAGACTACGCCTTTCTTCTATAGAAGAGAGGCTGGCCCATCCACGTCACCAATCCGTGTCAGAAATTAAGCCAATCATAACTTGACACGCGTAGAACTTTAAATAACAAATAAATAAATGAATTTGGAATACCCTCCTTCTTCGCGCCTCTGTGTCACTTTCTTCCCCAATTCTCAAACTCTTCGCTCTTCAGAACATCGATCCTCGCTCGCAGATCGATCTTCAATAGGTTCGTTTTCTCGTTTCTCTTCGTTTTTGTTCATCGACGAGAACCGGTGATTGTAAATTTCACCCAAATTGCGCTCCAATTGGGTTTGGTTCTCTCAATTTTTAGGTTTTCTGGTGTTGGTTGCATCGATGATTAGGGTTTTTCTCCTTTTCTGATTTGCAGGCGGTTTCGTTTCTTCGTCGAGCACGATCGGTCGCTGAAATGTACTCAGATGGTGCTCTTGATTGAGGTACGTGAAAAAAAAAAACTACTTTTTTTATTGTTGAATCTGTCAAATTTTGTTGGTAATTGTGTGTGTATTGTTGTGATGTGTTTGAGACTTTTCATGTTTGATTCTCAAAAGTAAATTTTTCTGAATTCCAACTGGTCTAAGATTCAATAAGGTGTTATTTGAATTTTTTAATTAATCTGATTTATTTTTCGACTAATACTAAAATAGTTTCTAGAAAGTCATCTCCACCATACTAGAACTAATGTTTTTTACAACACATGGTGACAGAATAGGAAATAATATACTTAGTGGCACCCGAACCAGTTAATGGATTACTCATCTTGAACTTCTCGGGTTACTCATCCCAAACCCAACATGTCAAATGATAACTTATTCTCACAATTCATTCTGTGCTTGATTTATAGTTAAAAGTTTTAGTTTATTGTGGGTTATAATTATATGATTTGATTTAGGTCATGTTTGTTTAGTTTTTTCTTTGTTTTAAATTATTAAAGTCATTTATTCATTCAAAATGGGTGGGATAATGTGTGGTAATATAGCTGAATTTAGAATTTAATTGTTAATAGTTAATTTTGTTTCTTGGGCTCAATATTCATACGCGCCAAAAATGTCTAGAAATGATATAGCACCATTAAGTCTATCAAGTTAGATCAACCCGTCGATTTGTTTAAATTCAAACTCGAATATAATTTGTCACATTAAAATCATACACGATCAATATCAAGTCAAAAAAGTCTCAATCCGGTCCCTCTTAGGTAAGGGTGGGCATTTTAAACCTGAAACTAAAAACCAAAACCGAAGAGCCGGTTCTAATAAATAGAATTGGGGAATCAAATTGAAAAACCGGATCCAAAACCAAACCAACCCCTTATATAATGAGTCCGGTCCAGTTCCCAAAATTTGGAACCGTTGGGTCTGGTTCGGACCACCCCTACTCGTAGGTTGAATAATTTGGGCCGATGGCCCAATCTGCGCATGCTCCCCCCTATATGGGACTATGAATAGCCCATTTTCTGGGTAGTGAGTGACCACAAATTCGATAACTGAGAGTAATAATTATCTGATTCTTTTCATGTCAATATCGAAAATGACACTCTCCTTTCAAAAGAGAAGGTTTTAATAGTGATCCTATAACTATTATGTCAAGATTATGAATGAAAATGACTTTTTCAACATATATATTGATATGTCAATCTATCTAGAACAATTTTTGAACATTTTCTGCTCTACTCTATTGACATATATAGTATCCGTTACATGTCAAATAACTTATATTTTCCATCCAATTATATTAATTTTTTTATTAAAATGACATGTATTAAAAATTACATTTAAGTGAACAATTTAGACCGTTTACGGTTCGGTTTTAAATCGGTTTGGTTTGGTTTTGAACTGAATTGATAGAATTTGATTCGATTAAGTTTTAGACATGTTGGTTTTTAGTTTGGTTTGTTATGAACCGAATTTTATAAAATTCTCACATTTAAATTGTTTTGACTTATTAATAGACTTATCGATATTCGGTTGGATTATCCTTCAACCGATTTTCACAAATATCTCACCTTTTTGGTTGATTATGACTTGTTTTTTGTTCGTCAATATTTTTGAAGCCCAAGTAATAAAAATCGATAATTTAAAATGAATTACGTATCCAAATTGATCGGATTTCGGTTCAATTTGATTTTTTTTTCAATTATCATTTTATAAACTAAAACCAAATCGACGGAATTTCAATTCGGTTTTGAACCGAACAAATTTGGTTTTTTCGATTTGATCAGTTTAGTTATTTTTGGGCACCCTAAAATAATTTATCGGTCTAATCACCGTAAATTGACCCTTTAATTTTTTTAGTATATTGTAAATCACATAATGGTAATATTGATCTAAATAGTGCGAACTCAATATTGCACAGACCATTAACTTTATTACTCAAACACATCGACCCAGATCGATGTTACATTTTACATTTAAATCATTCATGAAAAATAATGTGCAGATTCAATTGAAAGCAGAGCAAACACTCCTAATCTCTCCATCAAAGCCGGTCTTGGCACCGATTTGGCCCATTCTAACAATAGCTTCCACAAAATCATTCTCAAAAAATGGACCAAACAAAGGGCTCAGCAGGCCAAAGTAGGAGTTGATGATGATACTAGTCGATGCGTCGTCGTTTAGCCTCGCGTCCGATTCGAGCACTGCGAATCCGTTCCTAATGTTTTGTAGAATCTGATTATCGAACGACGTCTCGCTCCCTCGATCGATAGCTAGTCTCGCGTTAACATCTCCGTTTTCAGGGCACTTTGTTTTCAGCTCGAGTAGGAAATCCGGGTCGATGGACGGGTCCGACCCGCCGTCGGGGGAGAAATTGTATAGTCTCTTGGTCATGAAGAAACAAGCTGTGGTACCAATAGTATGTGCAGCTGAAATAAAAATATTATAAATGCGTTAATATTGAATTAAAAATTGAATGATAATCAGTTCGATTCAATTTGACAATAACATGTCAAATCTTGATAACTATGTGATGTGAAGTGTAACGAAGCAGATAATCAAATGTGACACAATGTTGCTAATTTGAGGTAGAGATCATTATTGGGCCGATTATGGGATTTTATAGCAAGTGTGACATTAACATTGCACCAAATAGACATAAAGAAAACAGGTGAATAAATGATGATCCAACACCCACATGACACTTTTTTGTAAAACCATTAGACTCTAAAGGATAGTGTTTGGACCACCCTTAATTAAAATAGGACAATTAAGTTTATTTGGTTTGGTCTAAAATAATTCAATATATTTGATTCTATTTCAATTTGATCCTCCAAATTTAGGAGAGTTTCATATTTTTGGATTGATAATGAACTGGGATATTTAGAACTAAACTAGAGTGAAAACCAAATTCAAGACTAACTTAAAAGAAACTATGATATTTTGACTCAAAATTAGAGCAAAGATCAAATTTCAGACTAAACTACGCAAACAAATTATTTTTAGAAAAGCTCATTTCTTCCATTTTTATGCTTTTTAAATAGGAATGACAACTAGACTGATTTTGAATAAATTTACATGTGATGAGACTTTTTTCTATCATCGGGTGAATAAGCTGGTCCAGCATCAACATCATCCCTCCGCACTGGTTGTTGTCCCTCGCCTCTGGCTTGAATGAAAGCAATCATTGATCGGCATTTTGGGCCATCTCATTTACAACATTAATCTTTATTTCGCGCTTCGATCATATCCAGATGAATATGAAATTTACATTGAGATATATCATTTCTTTTGTAGAGATGACACAGCAAGACGGATTTAATAATCTCGTCTCTCCGATTAAATCAAAAATACCGAATTCTTGTAATAAAAATATATTAATATCTTATTTCAAATAATAAAATTTGATTCTCTTTTTTTATCTACTTTCATTTTGTTTGGTGATTGCTTCATTCCTATCCTCACCACATTTAGCTTTTCACAAAAACACATCACTTGTTGTGTTTCAACCAACTCTTGAACTCACAAAACATTCATGTTTCAAGAGACAGAAAAAAAACATACCACTGAGAAGCACAAGGTCTCTGTCCGATAGACCCTTGTGCAAGAACTTGTTCTTCAAAACCTGAACCGAATCGCCCACATCGGGCATGTCGTCGGCCAGAGAGAGGTTCGAAACCCGGCCGTCTCTCCGGCCTGTCGGGACCTGGTACGCCGGTCCATTGGCCTGTGCATGCATGGCACATGTGTCATGATCAGATAAAGAAACAAACATCATGTGTGAGAACAAAAACAAAATGGGACCAATATTCTTTTTTTTAGTACCATTGCTATGGCGTCTCTAGCCGCTAGAGCAACAATGTCGGCGCATGAGACCACTCCAGGGCACACATTTTCTAGCCGTTGCTTGGCTCTCTCTATCACCTCGAACCCGCCGACTCCTTGGTGCCCGAAGGCGTGCCTCTCTGAGCTCGCTCCGTTGTCGACCAAGATCGAACCGTCACAACCCTGTGATTGAATAATCGTTGTTAAAGTCTGATTCACTTAAAAATTCAAGTTGGGAAGTGGGATTATCGTATGTGACGTGATTCACTTTTTTTCAACGCGAGACTCTGACATAATTGATGATAGTGGGGGAAAATGATAAAGTTTTGTTTTGTTCCAAAATTTGTTTTCCGGACTTGAACCTTGTTATTCACTTAAAATCTTAAGTTGGTCATAAGTTGAGATATCAATTGTGACACGATTCACGTCTTTTTAGTGTGATACTCTAATAGAATAGACGATACAGTTCTGTTTTGTTCAAGAATTTGTTTTCAGACTTAAATTTGTACTCACCATGAATATAATTCATATAGAGAAAATCCAAAATAAATAGACAGATTTGAAAAATGTTTGAACTTTATATTGACCAGTTGGTCAAGAGTTCGAGTCACGACAACAATATAAATTTGAATCTAAAAAAATAAGGCAAGACCTACCTCGACGAAGCAGTCATGGAAATGGAGGCGGAGCAAGACAGGAGCGAGATTAGGGTTTGAGAGAGTGGCGTCTCTAACAATCGAAGTGACAATGGACTCAGAATCAGGGCATGTTTCTTCATAGAACCCGACTCTGAGTCCACCATGACAAGTCTCCACAAGAAGTGAAAACATGGTGATGATGGTGAGAACCAGAAGCTGCAAGGCCATTTTTTGATTTGCTTGTTGAAAAAAGAAGAAGAGCAAGAACAAGAATTAATAGAGGAGATTAGAGACGTGAAAGAGAGAAGAAAATGAAGGAGGTCTTGTGAGTGCCTTGGAAAAAGAAATGGAATGTGTCAACTAAAACAATGCATGGCTTAATTTGTCACCTTCCTATTTATGTCTTTTTCTCTTTGATTCTCTTCTCCACCAATTCATTCAAAATCATTTCATGAACGTCGCATGCCAAATTGAACAAATGACAAGACCACACCATCAAAAAATGACGTTGTGTAAAGTAGGTATAAGTTACTGGCGAGCATTTTAGATCCTTGCCATTTTAGATCTGGAACCAACACTAAACTGAGAATAAAAAAATCAAAGACTATGAACAATAGTTCAGTTTTAACTATAATTTTAGGAAAACTATTGATTTTGGCATGATTCCAGTTTTTAGACCAAGAACCACGGTCAGCTTGTTCAATGGGATATGTGTCGATAAGAATGCGTTGTTTATCTTGTATTGTTATATTGTTTGCAAATTTTATATTTCGACTGAGTTGTAATAATTAAATCTTAACATTCAGTTTTTGTCAGTGGTGTTTATAATCATAAATTTAAATTTTTTGGCTTTAAATTAGACCCAATTTGTCTAATTTGGCCTAGCGTAAATTAAAAATCGAAAACTAACCGGTTAGAACCGGGAGCCAAACTAGGGAAACACAATTATGATCAAACCGTTTTCTTACATAATGGTTCTAGTTATAGTTCAAATAATTAGGGAACCAAAAGATGTGTTCTAGTATGTTTTTTGAACAATGTTCACCCCTAAACTTAGCTACGGGCCACAGAGGTATTTTATTTATGATTTACAACAAGGTTGGTTTGTCCATAAGGCGATTTAGGCAAGCGCCTTAAGCCCTTACGAAGAAAAAGCCTCTGAAAAGTTTAATTATTGTAGAAAATATATTGAGTCATGCTCATTCAAAACAACAAATAAACTTGCAATATTAGTTTTTACCATAGTGACAGTACTCATTGTACCATATAGGTCGTTACAATAGTGATGACGCACATGCAAGTGCAGGCACACCACTATGGTATCGGTGTGACGTCAAGAATGCGTCGTCACTATAGTAAGATGGTCCGTAAATTGTGCCGTTGATCGTCAACGGTAGTGACGACAAATAGTAGTGAAAACATCGTCACTATTGTAACGGCGTAGAAGCATAGTATGTTATCCTTACGATATTGGGTAGAACAAAAAATTAAAATTGAAATTGAAATAAAATAAAATATTTTATT